>JAKUCM010002793.1:0-92218 GCA_023374145.1 Lepidium sativum | reverse complement strand
GAGAGAGAGTCTCATTCTCTCATTAGCTTATTATCGTATCAATACTAGTAATATACATGAAGATCACGAGACATGTATTTATTTAAATCTTGTTTGGATCTAAAATACCCTCGCATAATCATATAGTGTATATTACATGATGATAAGAAACACTAAAAATCATAAATTAATAAGAATAAATGGTCATAGTTTTGGTGCTACCAAGGAAAATGGTGTCGCTCTCGTAGGCGTGGATTAAACCAGAAGAAAGAAATGTTTGATTTCATTGCCGCCTACCTCCTTCTTTAATCAAAAAGAAGAAGCAGACTAATTAAAGGTTACTAAAATCTGAATCATTCATTGTAATCAATTAATCACACAAACAATTAATCAATTACAAATCCCGTTACGCAATTACACCATGACATCATTCTAGACCCACACAAACAATTAATCAATTGCTATAATAAAACAGGCCCATTAAGCGTCCATTATGATCCACTGGGTAATTACGAATATATCCTGCAACAATACTTTTATTTATTTATTAAATGTGGATAAGAAAAACTATAATATCAACTAAGCTCTCTCTGTCTCTCTCTCGCCGGTCGTAATGGCCGTCTCCTTAGCAAGCTGTTGCTTCTCCGTCCTCAATGCCTCCGTTAAGCTTCAATCTTCTGTCTCTTCTCCTCGCTGTTTCGTTGTGGCGTCTCACAAGGATCCACGAGCTTCTAATCTTAAAAGGAATGCACCCAGGTCTGATTCATCTCCCAAACTAAACCCAGAGGTACACTATACCCAATTCCGGTTCTGAATTCATGGTTTCTTTTTACTATGAGTTATGAGCTCCCATTCCATGCATCTTACACTTGCAGACCCAGAAGAACAAGTACCCAGGCAGAGTGCGAGATGAAACTAGTACTTGTAACAATTCAGACGGTGGTGCTGCTCCTCAAACAATGGCATTCAAGTCTTTTGGGTCTTCAAAAAAAGAGAAAAAAGAGACACTTTCTGATTTTAGAGAGCAACAGGTAATGGAACGCTCATCTCCACACTATTGCCATTCTCTATTTTTTCTCTCTGGCTCTTTTTGTAACTAACTCAACAAGGAATCAATAAACGGTGGGTCTAATGCCATTCGGAAACTGCAGACTGATCCTGCCAAAATTCACGATGCATCCTTTCTTGACGCCGTTGTTAAGGTTACACTCTCGCATCCATTATGTTTCAAAATCAATGAAATGCCTTTCTTCTTATGCTTGCTTCACTTGAGTCATCCTTCTTTCAACTCCAGGTTTATTGCACTCATACCGCCCCCGATTATTCACTCCCATGGCAGAAACAAAGACAATTTACTAGCACTGGAAGGTATGTTTTAATGACATTATCCTCTTTTCTCGCTATTTCACCATAAAAGGTTGTTCCTTTAGTTACTCCCATGTTCTTCTATTGCAGTGCTTTTATGATTGGAAATGGCAAGCTCTTGACTAATGCCCATTGTGTGGAGCATGATACACAGGTTTACTTTTGTTCTTGGTCTTCGTCTTTATCTGCTGTTTTCTTGTTTGTCTTCACCTTTCGCCAACTCTTCATCAGGTCAAAGTCAAGAGAAGAGGAGATGACAGAAAGTATGTAGCCAAGGTTTGTTTTGCATCCGTGTTACTTACTTGTGGATTTCTTTATTAGGCATGTACGTTTGGTCTGAGTTAGTAGCATGTGTATTTATCCATCAATATGATGATCAAAACACAGGATTAGAGAATTTCTATTCTCTCCGATAAGTTTAACTAAACATGCATCTATCTCTTATACAGTTGAGATAACTTCCCTCTCATTGATAATGTATAGGTTTTAGTAAGGGGTGTGGACTGTGACATAGCTTTGCTTTCAGTAGAAAGCGAGGAATTCTGGAAAGGAGCTGAACCACTGCGGCTTGGCCATTTACCCCGCCTTCAGGTTTCAGTGTCACCATCTTATCAGATAATGATGTTGTTCTCATTCTTGTCAGATTTTTTTCAAGTACACAATCTATAATGTTTGACTGTCTAGATGATGCATGAATAATACCAAAAACCAAACAACCAGATCTTTTACTGTCGAACCAGTACATTACTGAATGGGGGTATGCTGTCCATTTCGGTGGAATGCATGTCTTTTTAGAAAATAAAGTCAGCATGTCCTCTTATTGAAGCGTCCACCTAAAAATGTTATACATTCTCTGTTTTTTTTCATGCACTAATAATTTAAAGGCTTAAGATGCTCTTCCCTGTTTTGTAGTTCTACAATCTACCTGAATATAGCTGTTGTTCATGGTATTTCCATGTTGTCTCTGATATGCAGGATTCAGTAACTGTTGTGGGATACCCTCTTGGAGGAGATACAATCTCGGTTACAAAAGGGGTCGTATCACGTATAGAGGTTTATATCTGGCTTTGCTTTTACGCTACTACTATAGTCTTGATTTTAAAGAACTTTTCGTTGTTGAAATATTAGCAATGCAGGTAACGTCATATGCTCATGGATCATCCGACTTGCTTGGAATTCAAATCGACGCCGCAATAAATCCTGGTTAGTGGATCCTTACTAAATAATTGTGTTCCTTTTTGTCCTAGTAGCTTGTACTATATTCTAAAACTTGCATATGCCTTGTTCTTTTCCGTGGTGTGCTTTTTACTGAAATTGCTTCTGAGAACATTCATCAGTATTATTGTGATAGCCACTTCTTATACTTGTTAGATTGTAGGGAATAGTGGTGGCCCTGCATTCAACGACCAGGGGGAATGTATTGGAGTAGCATTTCAGGTAATTGCTTTGGGAATTTCAGGAATATGATACCTGTTGTTGATTCTCTTTCCTGACTTATGCCTCATGAGAGACTTCCTCTAGGTTTACAGATCCGAAGAAACTGAAAATATTGGCTACGTGATTCCAACAACTGTTGTTTCTCACTTTTTGACTGATTATGAGAGGAACGGAAAGTACACTGGTAATGGTTTTTTCTTTTCATATGTTCCAATGCATACCTTTCTCTTCTGGCTGAGCCTTTCTGTTGAAAATCAAAGATATTTCTCTTGCAGGTTACCCTTGCCTTGGAGTATTACTGCAGAAATTGGAAAATCCAGCTCTGCGGGAGTGCTTAAAAGTTCCTACAAATGAGGTAGGCTTGCTGTGTTAGTTCCCTGTTTTCTGTCGCATATAGATTTTGCCAACATAATGGTGGTGGATATATTTGTTCTTCCTTCTTAGCTGTTTGAGCTTAGTCAAGGTGATAAAACCTTAATTTTGTAGGGGGTGCTGGTGCGAAGAGTTGAACCTACATCTGATGCAAGTAAAGTCCTGAAAGAGGTAAAGGATTACAGGATTGTTACTCTACCGGATTGCTACTCTTAAGTCTTCTCATCTTTCATTTCTGGTATACCTGACAGTGGTAATTGTTGATTCAGGGAGATGTGATCGTAAGTTTTGATGATTTACATGTGGGATGTGAAGGAACAGTACCCTTCCGATCCAGTGAACGCATTGCATTCCGTTATCTCATCAGTCAAAAGTAAATACCTCTTCTTCTCCACTTGGCACATATGTAATAGCTTTCTTTACCTATTCTCAGACATGGTTTTTACTTCACTGAGCAGATTTGCAGGTGATGTCGCAGAGCTTGGTATCATTAGAGCAGGAGAACATAAGAAAGTTAAAGTAGTTCTTAGGCCTCGGGTTCATCTGGTACAACTCTTTGCATGTATCATTTTAAGGTTTATGTGTGCCGCGCCTAGTAAGCTTATTATAAATACTTAAATGGCTTTGGTGCTCTTAAATAGGTACCGTACCATATAGATGGAGGTCAGCCATCATACATTATAATTGCTGGTTTGGTGTTTACTCCACTCTCAGAACCCCTGATAGAGTATGTTCGCCTGACCTTGTCAAGATGCAAAAGAAAACCAAAACCTTTCTCCTTTTCTTATTTTCGGAATGCCTAACTGTTTTCTCCTTTTCTGTGATGTAATAACAGGGAGGAGTGCGAGGACACCATAGGCGTAAGCTCACTCTACTAAGCTATCTGTTATTTTAATTAACAGATCCACTATAATAGTTTTTGCATTATCACTCTGAGCCTGTTCCTTCCAATATGTAGTTAAAATTGTTAACAAAGGCACGCTACTCTGTGGCAAGGTTCAGGGGAGAACAAATCGTCATTCTATCACAGGCAAGCTCCCGTAGGATAACGAGTTCTTATTTCCCATTTGTATTTTGGTGAGTCCAACGATAACTTAATAACTCAAATCATTTGCTTATATCTGTAGGTATTGGCAAATGAAGTCAACATCGGCTATGAGGACATGAATAACCAGCAGGTCCTGAAATTTAATGGAGTTCGTATAAGAAACATCCATCACTTGGCACACCTGATTGATATGTGCAAAAATAAGTATCTAGTTTTTGAGTTTGAAGACAACTATGTCGCTGTATTGGAGAGAGAAGCTTCAAATTTGGCATCCTTGTGCATCCTCAAAGATTATGGGATTCCCTCAGAAAGATCCGCTGATCTGCTTGAGCCATATGTAGATCCGATAGATGACACCCAAGCGCTTGACCAAGGTTTTGGAGACAGCCCGGTGTCGAATCTGGAAATTGGCTTTGATGGACTGGTGTGGGCATAAAAGTTCAAAAAAGGCTACCACAGATGGAAGCAATTGAAAGCTGATGAAGCTTCTTAGAAAATATATGGGAAAGCTCTCAGCCTCATCCTCATTCAAAAGGTCTTTGAGCTGTTCCAGGTTTAGATAATTCTTTCTTCTGTCTTCAAATCTCTAGGGGTCATAGAAAGTTGGCCATAAGAATGCTGGCTGGATAATTGTGCCCCTTCAGATGAGTGTACTGAGAAAAACATTGCAAGGATCTTTGACCAAAGTCAACAAATGATTCATTGTCTGATTCTTGTGAAGAAATGAAATGCAGCAATGTTCTGTTGTAACAGTTACGAGTGAATCTCTGTTTCCTTTTCATTTTACCGATTCACTTATCTTCATTAAGTGACAACAAACCTAAGATTGTAGCAGATCAGGAAAAAGCATAACAAGTGAAAGCTGGCACTCACTTCTATATAAATATATATATTAGGGAGGAGCTTCACGGGATTCTACTTTAGTTTCGTTTTTAGTTACTTAATTACTTTATGCAGAGTATCAAAGCATACAAACACTCCGACACAAATCAGTATCCGACAAATCCATATTCCATGTGAGCTCTGCCTAAACCACAGGCCCACAACCTAAACCCACCAATCTTGTCTTTTACCTTCTCTATAGCTGTAAAACGTTTTCTCTCTTCCTCTTTGTTCTACTTCTTAAGGTCTCTCTCAAACAATCTCAGAGAAGCAGAGTGACATATTCACATAAACCATGACTGTCTCTCTGTTTACCGCCTTCGCCATTCTCTCACTCTGTTTACACGCCTCAACCTCTGAGTTCCTACAGTTTGAGCTGTCCACCATATCAGCTGCACCTTCGTTTTTAGCTGAAGCTCCATCGAGTTTCTCAGCTTTCCCTCCGGCCATGTCTCCAGATGTCTCTCCTCTGTTCCCTACTCCAGGTTCCAGTGAAATGTCTCCTTCACCATCCGAATCTTCTGAAATGCCGACAATACCCTCAAGCCTTAGCCCACCAAACCCAGATGCTGTCTCTCCTGATCCTCTGCTCGACTTTTCTCCAGTTGGGTCCCCTCATCCTGCTTCTTCCTCTATTTGTTTGGCCTCATCACTGTTCTCCTCTCTGCTTCCTGTGTTCCTCCTGTTGCTGCTAGCTTTATCCAGCTTCTAGTATAGAAACAAAGCGAGTAAGCAAAGCACCTTGACATTTTCTGCAAAAAAAGATTCATAATATATTCTTACTCTCTGTGCCTTTTCTGAATATTTAATGTAATTAAATTCAAATATATATAAAGCGATTATTGTTGGTGTGAGAGTTGCTGAATAAAGCACTCTGCAATATGGTCTAATGTAGTTGCTGTTGTACTTGTAAGAGTGATATGAGTATTTGTGCCTCAAAAGTCATGTTATGTATCCCTCACACGTCACTGTCTGAAAATGAGTTCTTGTGATTGAACATACATTAAGTAGGATATGATTACACGATCGATCATCTGGGCTACTATAATACAGTCATGAAAATGACAACAGATTTTAAATAAATATATAAGAAACCTTCAAAAACTGTGAAATAAAACAGAGGGAAGTACCTAAGCTTTAAGCTCATGAGGAAGATGAGCCCCGCCGATAATGTTTCCCTAAGAAGTTGTGGAATGGCTTGATCTCCAAAACGCTGCGTTTCTTCAGAGACTCGTGGGCAAGACGTCTCTGGAGCCTCAAGTTGTCATCTTTGAGAGTACCGTGTGTTAGAGAAAGCTGTCTGATGACCTCTCTCTTCTCTTCGTCCTTCTCCAACAGCTGTTTCCTCATAGCTTCACTCTCTTGGATCAGCTTCAACCTTTCTTGGTTCCAAGTGTCATCTTCTATGCAACTGATCTGAATTCCCTCCTCCTCTCTGAAAGAAGTATCAGAGCAAGCTATTTCCCCATCTTCGAGATCCGATGATTTGAGGTGATCGAATCTCTCGGCTAAGGAACGGTGAGGTCGATTAAAGTCTTGGACAAAGGTGATAAGCTCAGGACGCTTTTTGTAGTAAGTCTCTGCACGCTGCGCGAAAGAGTGTGCATTTCGTTCAATCAGCTTCAACATTGCCTTCGTCTTCGCATCAAGCTCTTGTAGAGTGAAGCCATTGAGAATGGTTGGAGCTCTTGTGACTCTCGAACCACCACCATCTCGATTTCTCTTCATCTTTCATCATCTCCAAGATTATACTTTGTTTATCAATTTTGAATCTCCCCTTAAACCCTTTTTTCAATGAACAAAAGCCCATTATTAGGCCCAGTTTAATGGTACGGGCTTAAATTATGATTGGATTATACAGATAACAATTTATTGGGGTTCTTGGTCCATCAAGTCGAAGAGTTGATCGCCGATACCGAAGCCCAGCACTCTGGCCATGTCGCTCGTTTTCAACCTGGGCTTGAGGACGCCGTGCCGTTTCAGCCAGGGATAAACAACAAACACTTTATTCATGACGAAAAGCTCCAAGGCCTCAGGGTTGAAAACGACACCCATTCGCATGCTCATCTGGTGAGGGACTAACATGGCGGTGTAACGAGCAAGTTCGCCGGCTCGCCAGTCGAGGAGAAGAGGAAGCCAAGGGTACATTGCGTCGAGCCTCACGAACCATAGTCTTATGTCTGGGTATTCTGATAGCTCGCGCGGATCTCTGGGGTCTTCTCTCCTGTAGTTGATGGTAAATCCGATGGTTCGATCCATATATCCTTTAGGCTCAGCTACACACGAAATCAGAATCAACAGCCATTGTCATCATTCATCAAGGCATGAATGAATATATAATTTTGATACCCGAGGAAGGCGAGGTTATGCCGGTGGCTTTCTGAAACGGTGATACGTCTAAGCGCCCAATAGAGTCGTTGTCGATGACTACTTCGAAGCGGCCGGTGGTGGGAGGCATAGGAGGCTCCACTTGATCAGAATCTGCTCCCTTTTTACAAAATTGTCAGCCTTTGAGAAGATTGGGTCGTATAGAAGAAAGGAAGAGCATAAACGCACCGTCGTCATGATCGAAAGCAGAGATATCGAAATTGCCTGAAGGATTGAAGGAGACGGAAACTGCTACGTCTTCTGCTCTCCTCTTCTTCACACTCCAGCCACTGCTTTTAGGAACAATCGGGAAGCGAGACCTGCCTTTGTTGCCATTGAAAAACCACGGGGTCACAAGACCTGCCTTTGTTGCCATTGACAGACGCTTAAAAGTGATCTCTTTCTCTTACTACTCTTCTTTTTTATCTTCTTTCTTTGGCTTTTTCTGCATTTCTTTCCATTTTATCCGTTTCCTTCACTAAAAACACGTCTCATGTAGCCATTGTCGAATCTCCTCCCGAAAGAATGGATGCTGTTGGTTCAGCCCAGCCCATATTGACTGTTTAATTGATTCTTACGGCCCAATACATTTTGTTAACAGATTAATCAAATATTTAGTTAACCAATTCTTTCCTTTTGGACTCATCTCCTTCACAATATTCACTGATTTGACCAATTCAATATTTGGAACGTTTCATCTTAGTTAATTAAAACAAAATTTCATAAAAAGTTAAACGTTAAAAGTGCGGTGATCACGGCAACAAACAGCTTTTGTTTTGACAAAAATAATTATATTTGCTTTAGATTGCGTAAAAATTGCCCAAAAACAGAAAGAAAGCTTCCAATGCAGATTAATATACTATAAGTATCTTTTTATGTTGTAACTTGTAGTCCTAATCTTCAAAATCTACATGCTTTTATGGTTTTAATTTATATCTAATCACATGCCACTATTGCAATAAATTGTCAACATTTCCAGTTAACTTCCTTTCTTATTACTTTATTCGTTGTATGTTATTTATCTATTTCAATTAATTTAAAGCTTGCTTTGTTTTTGGATGCAATGATTTATTCATGTGGCATTATATATTTTTATAGTTTTGTAAAAATCAGCCTTACACATTCTTTGAGATAAGATACATCAAATGGGTAGAACAACATAAATACAGTGGTCCTTATTTTATTTATCACCAAAAATTAAATTACAAAATGGTAGAAACAAAGACAGAGAGAGAAGGGAAGCGATTGGATAACACATACATAAACACTCCCTTGTCGATGTCCAAACCCTAAAATCTATTTCCTCTGACCGCTTCTGTTGTTGTAAAAAAGGTATAACCTTTCCAGTGTTGTCGATATCGATGCCCGAATCTGGGACCTGGGTATTGCTCCCCAGCTCGGCCCTCACTCTTTTGGTGCTCAATCTGGTGTTTTTTTCAAATTCTCTGTGGAATCCATTGACGTGAAGCTCCGATAACTTGTAAATCGATGCGGGCCTTTAGTTTCTCCCTTCCTTAGCCATTGGTGATTTGCTAGGTATTAAATTTTTGGGATCTTTGTATAATCGGATCTTGCGTTGTCGAAGTTTGTGCCTACTAAACTAGTACTCTTGGTCTGAGCTCAGTTTAAGAAGCCTGTTGTGTCTATCTGTGTGTTTTTTGGGAGGAGATTGTGTTTAATTCGTTGAGATCAGGTGTGGAACAGATCCTTAGAAACGTTCTGACCCTGAGACGAGATCTCGTTCGTTCAGAATGTGCGTTTTTTAGGGTTCTTGAAAAGTCAGGAACTTTGATTTTAAAGGCGTTGCCAGGATATATAGACTTTTGAAAAGTGGTTTAGGTAGGTAGAATTCAGAACCATGTCGTTCAAGAGTCTAATTCAGGACATGAGAGGAGAGCTGGGGAGTATATCTAGAAAGGGATTCGATGTGAGATTTGGGTATGGGAGATCGAGGTCTCAGCGTGTGGTTCAGGACACTTGTGCTCCCATAGATGCTTTCAAGCAGAGCTGCTGGGCTAGTATGCCCCCGGAGCTTCTTAGGGATGTTCTGATGAGGATAGAGAAATCCGAAGACAGCTGGCCCTCTAGGAAGAATGTTGTTTCTTGCGCAGGTGTGTGCAGGAATTGGCGAGAAATAGTCAAGGAGATTGTCAAAGTTCCTGAGGTTTCTAGTAAATTAACATTTCCAATTTCCCTGAAACAGGTTGAGTATTCTATATATATTCTCTCCACTTTATATTAGCTTGATTTTCTGATCCTGAGGTGCTTCTTTAGGCTAATCTTTTTCTAAATTTCTTTTAGCCGGGTCCAAGGGGATCACTTGTTCAATGCTACATTATGAGAAACCGCAGCAATCAAACTTACTATCTATATCTCGGGTTAAACCAAGGTGGGAAACAAACAGATGCCATTTTTCTTCACGTCGCATACCTGATCTTTTTGTGAATAATAGTGAAGTGCTTGCTTTTTCTGGTTCAGCAGCAGCCTCAAATGATGATGGAAAGTTTCTTCTTGCTGCAAAGAGGTTTAGGAGGCCAACTTGCACTGACTACATCATCTCTTTAAACTGTGATGATGTCTCAAGAGGAAGCAATACCTATATCGGGAAGCTGAGGTACACAGCTACAGATTGTGTCCATGGTTTAAATACCTCAGTTTTCATTGTTTTGGCAAATAACCTCTATCTTATCTGACTTTCTTGCAGATCTAATTTTCTGGGGACCAAGTTCACTGTCTATGATGCTCAGCCAACGAATCCTGGAGCTCAGGTTTCCAGAACCCGTTCAAGCAGACTTCTCACTTTAAAACAAGTGAGCCCAAGAATTCCATCTGGCAACTATCCTGTAGCACATATCTCATATGAGCTTAACGTCCTGGGTTCTAGGTGAGTGATCTCCTTGCTTACAGATACATTCCGATAGAAAAAGATCATTGCTTGTATGGAATTTGCTAATTATGAGCATTGTTGTATCAAACCAGAGGACCGAGGCGAATGCAGTGTGTCATGGATGCAATCCCTGCATCAGCAGTAGAACCTGGAGGAACAGCTCCAACACAGACAGAACTTGCCCACAGCAATCTGGATAATTTTCCGTCATTCTCCTTCTTCAGGTCAAAATCAATCCGAGCTGAGAGTGTCCCTTCTGGTCCATCGTCTGCTGCTCAGAAGGAAGGGCTGCTTGTCCTGAAGAACAAAGCGCCCAGATGGCATGAACAGCTCCAGTGCTGGTGCCTAAACTTCAATGGGAGAGTCACTGTAGCTTCTGTCAAAAACTTTCAGCTCGTAGCTGCTCCTGAGAACGGTCCTGCAGGGCCTGAGCACGAAAATGTGATTCTCCAGTTTGGGAAAGTTGGCAAAGATGTGTTCACAATGGATTATCAGTACCCTATCTCTGCCTTCCAGGCCTTCACAATTTGCCTTAGCAGTTTCGACACCAAGATAGCATGTGAATGATTCCAACAAGCCGCGTGACTTGGGTTTCTTTTAGTTTGTATTATGTTGAAAGAGAAAACTGCTTTGGCCTTGTCTAAGAAATGTGTGTACATATAGTTTCAAAACTCGTGGCAAGTCCATACAAAAGAGAGTCAAAATTCGAAGACAGTAGATTCTGCCTGTTGTTGATGTGTTGTATTGCTAGTGATTGTAGCTCCAGACTAAGATTTTATCTCTCTGGGAATTAACTTGATCCTTCTTTTGTTTTGTTTTTGAGAATACATATCCCCAGTAATCAGAAATTCAGTTGATTAGTATTTGACTCTTAAATGGGAGATTGCTTTAGACAAAACATGTGCTATATCGTTTACAGATTGCTTTAATACTGATGATTCTAAGTGACCAAAAGAGCCAGATGCGATCAATAATAGGGAGGAAGAAGTGGCGGTGCTGGTAGTGGTGAGCCGCCAAAGCAATCTCGTAGTAGCCAACAACAGCACAAACAAGATAGACTGCAAGATTCCAGTCAAAAGTAACCTCTTTAACTCTCTACAAATTATTTAACAAAACAGTGTAGTAGAGAATGTATTTACCAGGAACATATCATATCGGAACACGCAGGAAAGAAACCACCGATGGGTGGCAAGAACCCTGGTCCACCAGGTCCAAAGGGTCCAGCAGGTCCTCCAGGTCCAAAGGGTCCACCAGGTCCTCCGGGTCCTCCAGGTCCCATAACAGAAATCTCAACAGTATGGTCGTGATCGTGTTGGAAGACATGGAAATAAATATATAGGAGTTTGGTTGTGGCCTAAATTTCAACGAAAACAAAGAGTTGAGGAAGAAAGAGATGCAATATAGCTTCGAGCCGCAACTACTCTTCCTCTCATATCCACCTTTATTTACCAACTCTTCAAATCCAAGTTTGTTTAGTGACAAGAGTAATTTGTCATACTAAAGTGTAGATGAACCTTCACTTGTCCAAATTTCTAATGTTTAGAGTGCCTCAGATTATCATCGTATTAGCATATTGCAAAAGGAACATATATAGTTATCGTGAGCTCTTGCCTTTGGACATTTGTCAGCTGTATCATAGAATCAAATAAATATAAAATTCAACGGCGACGGCTAAGGTGTTATATGTTCCTCCGGGCGGTAATAACATACAGTAAACTTGGGCTTATTAAGGAGCATATCTGACCCAAATATGCCAACATTAGCATCGGGCTTACTAAGTTACAACTTGAGTGAGTGATAAGAACAATGAGTTGAGAATACACAGACTTAACTATCCGGATCATAGAAGACTGCTTTGGTTTGTGTATTAAAGTAATTGGATACCTCATCATTCATGGATCTGCTGCCTTAGCGAATCGTCCCCTGATTCTTGTCCTGCTTTCTGCACGAACCTTACGTGATTCATACCTGATGTGTTTCTCGTACCTGTTTGACCATATCTAGACATGATAAAAACTCCCAATCTAAATATAGTCTTCCTTTCATTATAAACAAGTGAGTTTTACCTTCGAGATTTCTTCTTTTCTTTGTAACGAGAAAGAGCAGAGTTCCTCTCAAGACTGTTGATCTCATAGTTAAGCAGTGTCGATCTTGTACTAGTGTTGCAAACCGGCACCATCACAGTCTCTTCTTCACACTGGTTTCCCCGGTTTAAGCCATCAGAAGGCCGGTCCACATTCTCAGGTTTCTCATCAGACTCTAACAAGTTTCTTAGCTGACAACTATATGGAATGTCCTCATCTTTCTGATCGAACCATTTCAGTCCACCCTCCTTCAAAGTTGAGAGATTTGCATTTTTAAAATTGACAAGTATCAATAGTGATTATAATAAGAAGTGAAGTCTGTGTTACCAGCTCGGATATATTAAACAAATCCGGCGCCAAGAACTGGAATCCAGCATCTGGTGCTTCGAATTTTAGACAAGTTGGCTCAGATTTTGCCAGTCCACGGAGCTGTCGGATCATCTCCTCTTTGTGTTGCCCGCAGGTGGCGTGACGGTTCTGATAAGTTTTCAAAATATATCAGATATGATAAAAAGAAGACGTAAGTGGCTTGAGAAGACAGAGCAAGTTCCTACATATACATTACCTACCTTAGGGAGAGGAGGAACATCGGTGGCTCGGTAATTGTGACTACCTGAGCCGCTCGAAGCAACCAGATCATTGAGGCTCAGGAACTCAGGAGTCTCCCAAATCAAATCGGAATCAGAAGTGAGATCATCGAGGCCAACGATTACCAACAACTCAGGCACAGAGGGAGATCCTGTAAATCCTTCAAAGGGTCTCCGGCTATGAAGCGAGGAAGAGGAAGTGTGGTGTTGCCAATCGCAGTTCTGACAAAGTACAGACCTTTCTGTGTCGCAGAAAACGGAAGAGGGCGAGTCGTTGCAGGAGTCACATAAAAGTGATCTAAAGTGTTTGCTGAAGAGTTGGTTGGTGACATGGACTTGCTTGTCGCAGGCAAGACAGAGTTTTGCAGAGTCAGCTTTGCAGTAGACGAGAGCGACGGAGGAGTCGCAATAGTCGCAGAGACGGTGAGGCTGATGAGCTCGTTCTTCTTCCATGGGCAGTATTTAGGTAAGAAAAATAAAGAAAGAATCTTGGTTCCGAGTGAGCTAGTTTGGGATATTATTTGGGGCAAAGCAAACAACTTATGTTGAGAAAAAGAGATATCTCATTAAGTATTTGTTGGAAATGACGTTAAAGTGACGCCATTGTTAGACAAGTCAATATTTCTTGGGGAAGAAGAAGAAGATGTTTAAACTCACTCCTCACCTTCCTCTGCCTTTCATTTATTATCAAAAACAACTCTCTTCTTTTTATTGTTATGAGTTAATATAAACCATTAAATAAGAATTAATCAGATTTTAGATTAGCTTTAGGAGTAATAAACCAGATATACATGCGTACGTACAGTCCTAATTTGTTAGACTTTTACATAATAAAGAAAGAAAGGTTTGGCGATATTGGAATAATATAAAGAGGAATAATGCAAATGACATCTAGTCTGGTAGCTAGCCAGCTGATAAGTCCATTTAAGGCAGCGCATTTGCGAGATCGAGTTTCCATACCTACATTATGTAGGAATTTGGCTATTGGGCCGCCCAGTTGTGACCCAACATAATTTATCTTTGACAAAAAAAAAAAAAAAAAGTTAAAAACGTACAAAAGTCCAGAAGATTGACGTGGCAAATTAGGGGCTTTAGAAAGGGGAAGCTCGTTGTTATTAATTAAAGTGTTTATTAACTTTTTTTTTTAAAGAGACAAAACCACTTTTTCACGTTACCGACATAGCTGTGGCTAGAATGCTCGAGAGACCAACATCGTCGGATCCCACACTTAATTAATTATAGTATTAAGATAACCAAATCCATACTAATTTGATGATACCTCAATAAAGACAAGAAGCAAACAAATGATTAATGTCAAGGGACCCTCTACACTAACACATGCTACTACTCTAACTACGCTTTGCTTTTGCATTCTTGTAACAAACATGTCAAATTTGATCTTCTCAAATGAATCCCAATGTTGTACCATTTTTCATCACTTTGGTGATCAATATTCACATGAGTTGATCAAATCCTATTTCTTTCTTCTTCTTTTTGTAAATGGTCCATACATATTGTAAGTAATCATATAAAGAGAGGTTCTCCATATATATTTTATTAGATACGAATGTGAAGGGTTTTGGGGGATGCTTTAACCACGCGCCAGTCAAATAATCTTAAGAATCTAATAACAACAATGACAACAAAGTGAATATGGTTCCTACTTCTTACATCTCTTTATTCAACTTCCGATTAAGATTCTTCCAACTCCCTAAGATCCCAAGAACTTGGAGAGAGGTCATAAAAAGTTGTTCCCTACATCTTGTAAAGCTATTTTACTTCTATTCTTTCCTTTTCTTCCTTTTTAATTCAATTAAATTACGATGATCCAACTAATGATTCTGATATCATGGGTTCGAGTTCTCCCAATACAGTTGGTAGATTATACGAGGATTTCAGGTTATTGATAGGATTTTGTCTCTTGATGACAACAAAAATTCATAATTTCATTTTCTTAGTAGAAGAAATTAAACATTTATATACTATATAAATAAGTATAGAGAGTTTTGATTGGAGAATCTTGAAGTAGTTAATTTTGATAAGTTTGAGTGTGTCTAAATTAAGGGAGATATAATGATGATTAGTTAACATATATTATGTATCTATGAGAGCAAATGTTGACAGCAGCTAAAGAAATGTGCATTTCGGTATGATTTCATTATAATTATTTTGATAAGTAAGTATCGGAAATGAGATAGAAAACGATAATATAAAATGTGAAGATTCTGATGAAGAAGAGAAAAAGGGAATGATATTTGTAGGCAGGACCAGGAAAGATATCTTCTACTATGGAATGGACCTTAAGATGCAACCGTATCTTACATTCTCTCATTTTCTTTTCTTTTCTATATAACTGAAATTAATCAAGTACTCTTCACCTTGTTCTAATTAATGGGCAATGAGATATGATCAATGGGTAATTACTAATTCACTGTATATATTCACAAGACGAGTTCATATTGCATTGCATGCATGATATTTGCAACCCACCTACTATTTTATTTTCATTAATGTCACATTTTTATCCTATTATGTCATAGTTAATAAGATTATTGCACTTTGTAATATTCACATTCTGTAAAACATGGTTAGCGCGTAGCCTGCTTCTAATTGCAATGTAGAAGTATAAAACGGTTTATAGTCTTATTAATTCAATATACCACATGCAAGAGACCGTTCTAATCTACAGAAAACAAATAAAGATTTCATATTAAAAACTATTTTCATTAATTATGACATGATTAAACAGATAGTTGTTGTTATACATCAACTTACACCAGTTGATTAACTAAACTGAAACAAGAAACAAGCTAAACAATAAATTATATATATTTGTATAAGATGAAGTGATCCTCATCTGAACATCTAGCTAGTGTTTGTTTCTCTAGCTGCAATTATTTCTCACTAGCTAGCTATTCATTAAGAAGATTATTGAGTTGGTTTGATCACATTGCTAGTTATAGCTAGTAAAGGATGGACTGATAAGGTTTGATCAAAGGGACGAGAGAGCCACTTAGGTGAAGGGACATGACTTCATTAGTGGACCCAACGAGCTTGCCTCCAACAAAGACAGCTGGAACCGCCGTGGAACAGCCGAGCCGGAGAAGAGCCTTCTCGATCTCACGGCAGTCAGGGTCGTTGTCGATCTCGTGGATTGTAGGCTGAACCCTAAGGTCACGGAACAGGATCTGAACTGCGTAACACAGACAACATGAGCTCTTCGTGAAGATCACAACTCCTTTCTCTGTCGACATTCTCATCACTTTGTCCATGTGATCTCAAGATCTTATGGTTAGCTAGCTAGGGTTTTAAGCTTTAGGTTTTTGGTGTATATGTGTTTCTTTGTTTTGCTTGAGTACATAAAAGCTTCAAATCTGCTTGCCTATTTATAGGAAGTGCTAGAAAGTGTTTGGACTGATCTCTCTCTTTTCTTTTCTTTTTTTGAATAGAATATTTTAAATATAATTGTAAGAACATATTGAAAAGCAAAGATAAATATCCGATTCTCAACAGCGAAATTAAAAAGGCGACTAATTTAGTATTTTTCTTCTTATTCATACTATTCTATTTGACTGCACCAATTGCAGAGAAATTTCTAAATTAATCATTTCATATATTTCTGGTATAGTGATGTTCAATCGTCACATAACAGTTGATTAATTATTCACGAATACAATTCGATTCCTAATCAAACTTCACCTTTTTTTGGGGTTAATCGTAAGAAATAGTATATAGTCACTATTTCACCAACATTCTATAAAGCTTAATTATATAAAGTGTACATGTTATTATGTTATTAAGCTTATAACTAATTCACCAACATTTTATTCTTATATTACACGTATTTATGAACTCGACTTAGAAATAAAAATTCGATTACAACAATGATAGAAATGAAACAACTTAAACGAACACAATCTTTGATTGAGCTGTGTGGAAACATGATTGAGATAAAAGTAATTTTCTTTGGAGAAAATGTTGGTTTAGATTCATGCAATTAGAGAGGAAACATGTTAATTTTCATAGTATGTTCATCACTTAATTATGTATGGATTCTCTAAGCAAAAAAAGGAAAAGGAAGAGGGTAGTCAATTTATAATCTAAGGGATTCCCTTAGAAGATCTAGTATGATTGAATCTGTGCGTCCAAAAGATTAGAGCTTTCGGTGATAAAATAGTACATTGTGATTCCCCGTAGCTAGCTACACCAACTTGCCAATAACCCAAATATTCTATCTTCATTTCTTTTAACACTATTGTTTGATTCTCTTCTCTCGAGCTTTTTTGCTTTGATTCTTTTCTTTTGTTTAAGGGTTTCATTGGGATTGTATGTTATTCTCTTTTATGTTTGATTCAAAAACCATCATATTTAATTCTATATATGGCATGCTTTTGATTTTCATTTGTGCTATAAATCCAGATTATCTACCGATATTACTTACCTAAATTAGTCTTAGAATACTACTTTTCTATGAAAGTTCATGCAGCTTATACTATGTATGAATACGTTAAACTTAGATAATTATATTGATCACGAGATGGCATAATGAGTTAGTGAGGAATAAATTTTAGTAAGAAGAGCGTGATGCTAATATGATGTGGTCACAGCCATATGGCTTTAGAGTCCTTCAACATCTGCTTCAGCGATCCATCTACGTGGAATGAGATGACATCTTTAGCCGAGCCCACATATCTTCCGCCTAGGAGAACCGCTGGTTAAGAGAGCCCGTTCCTTGTGGGTCCTTGTCGAGCTCAAATGGATCGCAGGACTTGCCCCTAGCTCATAGAAGAGAGTTTTGATGCTATGACACATACAACATGAGCTCTTCGTGAATATAATTGACGCTAACAAAATCACTTTGAATGTCTTCACAGTACAGATACTAAACAAGTACAATCCATACTCAAACTTTATCCCATTTGCTCTGTGATGCTAAACACATAAAACCAGAGTACAATGTTCTTCTTGTTGCTCTTTGTCTTTGATCCATATCATCTTCATTCAAGTTAAGCTTCTCAACTTCGTAGGAATGTTCGACTCTGTCTTTTCAATCTAGAATCTTTAATTTACACTCTCAAATTAACTCTCCACTTATCAAATTTTTACACAAAAGCATTAGAAACTAGGAATTTAAGATACAGAGTGACATCTTCTTTTCTGAAACATGAATTGTCTCTCTGAATTCGCCTTCTCCTCCGTTTGCTTAATGCTGTTACTCGCAGTACTTTGGCTACTCCTAAATCTCAAAACGATTGAGTTCAACTTGTTCAAACCTCTAGACAACTTCCTGAACATTCCATAACGCCTTCTTTGGCTCGGCTTCACAAAGTCTCTCTTCATAGAAACATGATCCTTCTCAAGATCAGTCAATCTCATCCTCATTCTGGCCACTTCCAGTCTCAGCTCTCTGTTCTCTCTCCTCACTGATGCGTAGTTGTCACGTGGCGAGATTGCTCCGCTTGCCATCCCGCTTCCCGAGCGGTTTGTGAATAAAAAGAACTGACTTTGGCTGGAACCGCCAGTGCCACCGTTGCCACCACTGGTCATAGCGTTCTTGAGCCGTGTTTGCTCGTAGAACAGGACTTGAACAGCAATCTGAACCGGGAGTCTCTCGTTTTGCGCCGCGTGGCTGCTTGCGTCCTGTGACAGTTTCTGACAGCTGATTGTCTTGCAGAGACGGTATCTCTCTGAATCTTTCATGTGTGGATGAACCTAAACGGAAAACATAGAATCAAAATCATACGAGGCCTAATTCTAATATGCAAAAAGGAGAATTCTTTATGATATTTGATTACCTTGAGGAAGATATCAACGGCTCGGTAGAGGCCATCGCAGACGACGCGAGCATGGTCGGGAAGAAGCTCTGCAAGAGCTATGAATTTCGAAGGAGGAAGGCTAGAGTCTAGTGCCACCTCAGCGAGATAACTATCCATCAGCTTCGACACTTTGAAGATGGAGCTCTGTTTCGGAGACTCAGGTCCCTCAAAATCGTACATTGCCATCTCTCTCTCGTCAACCACGTCTCCAGTAGCGTCATCTTCATCGTCGTCTTCCTCTCTATAGTCGCACTCGTCAAGATTAAGGAACATCGAAAAGATTCGCTGCACCGAGTCGGTGTCGTACATTGCGCCGATATTCGCCGGAATCAGGATATCTTCAAGGATTGCCTGGTCTAGCTGGTGGCTGATCCGTCTCTCCAGATCCGATCTACAAGACACAGAAGTTCCAGATCCTATAGATGTCTTCAACAAGCTGGAGAGGAACGAGATAGGGATGGAGCTTTTGTTAGCTTGTGTGGGGAGGAGGCCAACGACGGCTTCCAGGACGATTCGTTGTTTCCTCTGTAGATCGGAATCACCATTGACGAGAGTTGGTTCTCTAATGATTTGCAGTGATTGGCGAGCGTAACTCATAAGGATCTCACTGATTATCTCCTGATTGAGACCTTTGGATTTCATGGCGGAGAGAACTCTCTGGAAAAAATCGAGCTTGAGGATTGGTAGAGAACGTCCCCAGCAGTTAGAAGGTTTCTCTGTTTCCGGCAATCTCCCGACGCAACCGAATTTCTGATCAAGCTTGAGCAAACCAGAAGCTAGCTGTTCTTTGCAAGCATTTACAGCGATTGCGTTAACGAGCCTTCCAACAAGGTTGATCTCTTCAGCTACAGGCAACAACCTCTCGCTGGAATGAAGAACAATGATTGAATTCGAAATGTCATTAAAGATAGAGTCTTTAAGGTAAGCCTCTGTTCTCGCCTCCAGATTCTTCTCGGACAGTTCTTCTGTCATCTCTAGGTAATGAGCCACGCATCGCAGCGCTGCTATGTTTGACAAGTTGAATTGTACGCCAACGCCATAGCAGAATTTGGCAGCAAGCTCGAACGATTCTGAGCCGCCTGGAACTGCCAGTAGGTTCAAGTTAGTGTCTTTCGATTCCAGAACAAGTTTCCTGATTCTTCCACTCCGAGAGACGAGAGGAAACTGAGATAAACAGAGACAACGAGTTTGTGCAAGTCTTTTCTTCTTCTTGGAGATGAAAAGGATTGAATTTGGGTTACCTTGTGAAGAGAAAAGGTAGCAGAGCCAACTTCGATGGTTAAGTCACTAGTAACTTCCGAGACAGGCCTGGAACAGAGAAGTCAGAAGTTGGAGACAAATCCCAAATTAACAAGAAAGAAAAGGAGGAAAGGAGAGAGATGAGTTAAGAGTACCATTGAGGAGTGTGTCTAATACTGGAACTAGGACGAAAGGCTCTTTTCAAAGCAACACTTTGCCTCAACTCAGGAGCAGTAACAACACCCATTAGATCTCAATAAAGTTGCAAACCTTTTTTCTTCTTCTTCTTCTTCAGACACAAATCCGATGTTATTGCAAACACCTGCAACTACGTTTTGGTGTTTTTTTACCAAAAAGGTTCCCTCTTCTCTATCGGCTGTCTCTCTCTTTCAAATATGAAGAGATTGTGAGATGCAATGAGTTAAAAAGCCACAGGAATTCATGCAGGATTAAAGCTGAATTATGACTTTCTTCTTTTTTTGCTTTCCTTGTAGTAATTGTTTTTCTTTCTGAAGATGATATCATATAGTAATAAATAAATTAGGTTAAATCAACTTTACCATCCGGGAATTAGGACACTGATCTCGCTTCTTACAGGTTGTGTGAAACGTCGTCTCTTATGAACATATAGTTTTCATTCTGTTATATTAATACTTGTTTCTATTTTAATATTTAGAATTTTCTTACAAGATATCAATTTATAGGTAGATGTTATGTGTGTATACAAAATTGAATAGATATGCAATGGTAATATGTTCAGTTTTATAATTTGTAAATGAAAAGCCAAAAACGAATGTTCATTAGCGTAAAAAAGTCAATTAAGTGTGCAGTTAATTACTTATGCTTTTCGGTGAAAAGTTTAAAAGGTTTCTTAATCTTGTCACAGGTTTATTATATTTTCAAAAAAAAACAAAAGTGCAGGAGATGTGAATGGGTGCATTGCTTTTGGGTTTGTAATCATACCTTTATGTTTCTTTTTTATTATTGTTATTAGGCCTGGGCATTCGGGTATTTGGGTCGGTTCTGAGTACTACCCGATCGGGTTTAGGTATTTCGCGTATAAGATTTTGGTACCCGTTTTAGAACCGAACATTATTCGGTTCGAGTCCTCTCGGGTCCGGGTCTGTTCGGGTATACATTTTCTATATCCATTTAAGAACCGAAACCATTTCGGTTCGGTTCCGGTTCGGGTACGGATATAGTATTGTAAGAAAAATGAGTATATTATATACCTATAAGTACCCAAAAAATTATGTACTCAAGTATAATTTCGGGTATTCGAGTATATTTTTGGGTATTCGGGTATTTTAGGTATCCAAATCGGGTAATACCCAGACCCGACCCAATATTCGCGGGTCTCTATAACAAGATCCGATGGTTACTTTTGCTTATATCCGAATTGGATCCGGACCCGAAATTTCAGGTCGGTTTCGGGTCGGTTTTTCGGGTCCGGGTAAAATGCCCAATAAAAACAAAGAAAACAAAATGTTTTTTTTTATCAACATTGGGGCACAAATGGCCGGTCCATTAGCCAAGTTCTTGCAAATACAAGCGAGGAGACTCGATCTCAAGATTAAAAAACAAAATGTTTAGTAATAGTAGAAGAAGATTAAGTAAAGTAAGATGAAAAGAAGGCCTACCTAACCCATTCATTTAAATATTGACGCAAATAATTTCCTTATTTACAAACCATCATTATAGGATTATGTTTTCACATTTAAGTTTTTATCAAATTAAGTGATGTGTTATAATTTCTCTCGTGTCTCTTTTTATATCACTTTCCCAACGCAATGATCCATTACAGGATTAGTTAGTAATTAAACATTCAACATTAGTCTTAAAATGTACCCTCACTTTAAGTTTAACATGTCTACTACTGTTGAAGCAATAACATAACAACACACTTAATTCAACTACAAATAAAGAACACACCAGACAAGTTCATAATCCACCATTTAGCAGAATAAAAGAAAAACAAATCTAAAAGAAGAGAATTGAGTTTCTTGCAGTACAAGTACGGACAAGACAAGGGAACTATGTCTCGTCTCTATACAAACATTATACACACAAAAATACAAAACAAAGCCTTTTCTTGTTTCTTTTCCTCTTTGATATATGCACATATACATTTCCTCTTATATATGTGATTCTCTCTAACTTCTTCTACTCAAATAGGCTTTTTTCTTAAGTACGGAGGTTATATATATATATATATATATATATAAATTCACATCACATGCTTCTTCAATATATAATTATCATATGAATTGCAATAGGTAAAAGGTGATCCAAAGGACTGCGTATACGTACCCTTTTCTCAGGTGATCCAATCAAAAGGATCGACGAATTTCTCGCCCTTGTCTTGTGATTCTGCTACCTGTTAGAGGAAGAGAGCTCGAGAGTTGCAGGTCAGAAAATGCAACTGAGCCACCGCTCTGGGAAAATATCAAACCTGCCGAGATGTTTGACGTGCTTCTTGAAGTAGGCAAACCGCTCAAGTATGGATCTTTTGCACCACCGGTTATGAGCTCAGACGATGAAACAGAAGAGACTGCTGTGAGAGCACCCAAGAGAGAGTTCACTGGATAAGGAGCTACTGGTGCATCAGCTAGGGAGGATGCAGAAGGATTGTATCTGATGGTTCCCACGGGATGATCAAATTTACATGTTGATCCGAACTTACAGAAGCCGTTTTGTACATAGAAAGCACAGCGCTGCACACCCTGTTTCCAACCCAAGTAAAACGAATTTAGAGAAAAGTGTTACTACAGTATGATTTCATTAAACCCACCCTGTTAAAAATGCGATAGTAAAACGTACATCGCGTTACGCTATACAGCAAAAACCTTTATGATGTAGAGAGAGCATACCGGGCGTAGAGGAAGACCAACGGGACTGAGAATGCAATTAGCTCTTGGTGGAACCCGATCTCGAGGATGATGAAACTTACAAGATGTTCCAAACTTACAGTCTCCTGTTTTCAGATAGTATTGGCACTCTGGTTCACCAGGTCTCTCTGGAAAGGCATGGTCTTTCTGATTAACACCTGTAGGAGAGGGCAGAGATGGATAAACCCCAGGCAGCGGAGATGTGGTTGAAGAGAGCTGTGCAACGCCATACAAAGAAGTTGCCCCAACAGCATGCTGTTCACCAGGAGATAGAGCAGGGCTCACAGGCGCCTGAACCAAAAGCAAAAGTGAGAGAAGGAGGGCGAGAGAGAGAGAGAGAGAGAGAGAGTGTAGTAAATAAAAAATGTATCAATGATACAACAATCTAAAAGAATACCGAGTAAGGACTCCAGCCTGAAATAGGAACAACCCCCGGGGTTAATAGCATCGGACCATAGGCGCCTTGCATATAAGAACCAGAAAGAAGAGTTCTTGCAACTCTCAAGCTAGAGGATGGACCTCCATATTGG
Organism: Lepidium sativum; assembly: GCA_023374145.1. Taxonomy (NCBI): domain Eukaryota; kingdom Viridiplantae; phylum Streptophyta; class Magnoliopsida; order Brassicales; family Brassicaceae; genus Lepidium; species Lepidium sativum. The sequence goes on along the minus strand of JAKUCM010002793.1, from coordinate 68,737 downwards.
TCAGGCATAAGTGACTGCACCGATGGATAAAACTGAGGTGCAGTTGCTGGTGGTGGTGGGACAGTTGTACCAGCAGGCTGAGGATGATGATACTTACAGGTTATACCAAATTTGCATTGCCCCGTTTTCAAATAGTAGGAGCATTCGTTCTCACCCTACAAAGAGTTTTAAGAGATTACACAAACCCAATGAATAGGTTTGTACAAAATGAGGGAAAACAAAGCTTACCTCTCGTACTGGGTATCCATATATATTTAAAGGGACGTGGCTCATGGATCCACCTGCATTCTTTGGATGGTGGAACTTGCATGATGCCCCAAATTTACAGGTTCCAGTTTTCAAATAAAACTGTAAACATAACCAGAGAATGCACAATCAGTAAGGTTTTTACTAAAATTCATGTTGTAGACTGTCATCGAGGTTACCTGGCATGGGAGTTCACCAACACGTTCTGGATACTGCCCTGTAGCTCTAACAGTTGCTTCAACCTACATAAATGCAAAAGTGTGAATTGTAAACCCTGGCCAAGCGAAGAGGACAAATAAAATGCTAGGCTAGGTATGCGAAATCATGCTACATTCTCAGAAATACCAAAGAAGATGGCAAAGTCAAATGTAAGCCAGTGGAATTGACAGATTTTGACTTAACCATACAGAAACCAACATTACGAGAAAGAGCATTGAATTGTTTCCTAGAATGGTTTAAGAGGAAAACAGAAGTAAGAAAAATGTTACCGTTGCACGATCACGAGGATGGTTGTAACGACACCTATCACCATACCCACAGACACCAGTTCGCATGTAGTAGGCACAGTCAGGCGCACCTAGTCTCTCTGGGTACATTTCGCCACCCAACCCTAATCGCCACATGGATTCTGCAACAAAACACGATTTACAAATACTAGAAGAAATCTAAGAAAGAGTGTTTGAATATCCACAAGTGCCATTAGTCAGAACCCTAAGGAAATTGTAGAGTTGCAGAGAATCAAAACGCATGCGAATAAAAAGAAGAAGAGAGACCTTGGAGTCCGGTGTCGGCATCGGCGGGGCTCCAGTCAGGACCTTGAGGAGATTGTGAGCCATTGATGGGCGGATTACGGGAATACATCTACATCCGACGCTACAAAACTCCTATTTTGTTTTTTTTTTGAAATTAGGGATTTGGTGTACAGTGAAGTTAGTAAACTCACCTACTGGTTAGTTGCACACAGTTCATGAAGAAATGTCAAAAAGCTCATTGGGGGATCGACGGAGATTACCGGAGAAGCCGATTCCAAAGGAAATATCGCAACGAAAGCTGAGAGGAAAAAGAGATGCCTTATTCTTCTTCTTCTTCGATACTCTGATTCAGGGAGCTTCTTTCGTCCCTTCTCTTTCTCTCTCTCGAAGAATACCGTACGGTCTTCGTTTCTCTTTTTAGCTTTCAATTTCTTTTTCTTTTCTTTTTTCTGCTCTTAATATTAACGCTTATATTTTTGCGTTCAAAAAAAATAAAAATAGAGCTAATGGAAAAAGCGCGTAAAATAATTAGACTTTAGATTATATGATAACTTAGATGGATCCATCATCGTCTGATCAAATTCGCAAATGGGTTTCAGATTTCAAATCATTTGTAGATTGTCATCTTCATCATCGTCCCTTTCTAGATTGTCTTCTCCTTCTCATCTTCGATCTCCTCCTCTCCCTCTTTCTTCTTCCCTAAACCCTATATTCTATTTCTCCCGAAGGTCCCATTTTACTAATCCTCATCTCACTCCGCAACACGATGGCGAGAAGATTTTCCGACTTGGTCTCGCCGCAGATATTGGTTTATCTCTCGGTAAAGCTCTCACCGGTTATCTCTGCGGCAGCACTGCTATTATCGCCGACGCTGCTCATTCCGTTTCCGATGTGGTAATCATTTTCCACCCCTCAATTACTTCATCCACCGGATCCTTTGCTTGTTTTTGCTTCTTACTGATTCCTATTATCTCTCAGGTTCTAAGTGGTGTTGCTCTAGTCTCTTACAGAGCTGCAAATGTTCCTAAGGACAAAGAGCATCCATATGGTTGGCTTCCCTGCTTACCTATTCTTCATCTGTTTCCTTAATTCTGTTCTGAATGAATGACAGATACCCTTTCTTTCTTTCCTCAGGTCATGGTAAATTTGAAACTCTTGGAGCCCTTGCAATCTCGGGCATGCTTTTGGCTACTGGCTGTGGTATTTCGTGGCATGCTTTTGAGCTTTTATCTGTATGATCTTTCTTACACACCGCTCTTCTCACTTCTTCTTTCCCATTGATCCCCTCTTTCTTCCTTCAACACCCCATTATTACTTTATTACTCATCTGCACCTTCAAGACGTTGTTTTCTATTTTATTAAATGATTTATCTATATTTGAATATGATTTTGTACTGAGATTTCTTCTTCTCACTTCGTTTTTCATTACTAGAGTGCACTGTCCACAGCTCCTGAGGTCGTTCTTGGAAATCATAATCATGGTGGACATCATCACGGAATAGATATGAGTCATCCCGTTCTTGCTTTGACTGTAACTATTGCTTCCATTTCTATTAAAGAAGGGTACAATGGATACGTTTTCACATTACTTTTAGATATAGCAAGTTTGTGATACCCCATAGCTTCATAAAATTTATGTCTACAGCTGCTGGTCTACCTACTGTTTGAATCCTAGATTATTGTAAAAACTTGTTTCAATTCGCTTTAGTTAGACTTGCTTCTCAAGAATCGAAATTTATCACCCCATTTTATACTATGTCCGAAACAGGAAGAGAATAGAATGGTTGTCGTACTATTCTCTCACCACCCCTTTCTGTTCACTAATTTTGATCATTCCGCCTGAATCTTATACTTCTCAGGCTTTACTGGATCACAAAACGAGCTGGAGAAAAACAAGGGAGTGGATTGATGATGGCAAATGCATGGCATCATCGATCAGATGCAATTTCTTCTGTAGTTGCACTAGTTGGAGTTGGTAAGCATTTATCTAATGATTATATATGTAAATCAACTACAGTCTTTGTTCCATTATCCCTGATCTGGTCATGCATATGGTATCAATAGAAGGAGACAAAGTGGGTTTCTGAATTTCACTTACATTCTTAATGAAGTCTCATAGGTCCTGCTATTGTTGCAAAGCCTTATAAGGGAACTATTGAAAAAGGGAGACATAAATTTGTGAACATTTATGAAATACTACTTATATACAGGAGGGTCTATCTTTGGATTTAAGTTCTTAGATCCTCTAGCTGGCCTTGTTGTCTCGGCAATGATTTTCAATGCCGGATTGGAAACGGGACACCAAAGGTACTCATGCCATGTACATTGCTCTTTCGATTAGATTCTCTATACAAGAGGTTGTAATAGCTTGAACATGGAATAGTGGTTACAAATATATGTCTTTTGGTTCCAGCACCATGTCCATTGCTGCAGTTTTTTTCTTTGTTTAGTGTCTTGGAATTGGTGGATGCTGCTATACCAGCTCAGCAATTAGAGCCAATAAGACAAACTATATTACATGTTGAAGGAGTCAAGGTACAGGTTTTGGATCCTTGTACATTTCACGATGATGCATTTAAATACATAAACCATGATATATAACAATATAGGAATGTTTTTTCTAGATTCAGTTTGTCCGTAATCAGAAAGCATGCCGTAATGTGTTTTTTTATTAATATGGTGTCAAGACTCTCATGATATTCTTGTTCCGTAGGGATGTCATCGGCTAAGGGGTAGGAGGGCTGGTTCATCGTTGTATCTTGATGTACACATTGTGGTGAGTCTGCTTCCTTCTGCCTAGGGTAGTTAAATTATTCCGATAAAATAAATCATGATCGCCTTTTCCTTCCAGGTAGATCCATTTTCCAGTGTAAGTGTTGCACATGAGGTAGGAGAATGTGTACGGGGACAGATTAATAAAAACCATCCTGAAGTATCTGAAGTTTTTATTCATATAGGTATGCACTATGCAGCATGCTGCATGGTTAAAAATTTGTCTAAACAACTTATCCATTGCTTCCTGATCTTAGCTATCATCTCAAATGTTTGTTGCAGATCCAGCCTTTTTACATTCTTCTTGTATAAATATGGATCATGACAGTATAACCAATGAAAAAAATCAAGAAAGTAACATCTGCCAATCGATTAAACAAGTTGAAGCCACTGTCTCAGACATTTTTTCTTCACAGTTCCCTGAGGTACACATCTATTTTGTTTTGGTATTCTAGTTATTCCTGTTTATTAGTTTAAGGACAATGAAATCTTTCACATATGTGCAGAAAATTACGATCAAACGAGTTACACCCCATTTGTTGCATAACAAGATCTTGCTCCAAATTGTAGTCTCCATGCCATCGACCATGACAATACAGTAACGCTCTTCCATGTCTGCACGTGTAGAATATTTGGCCACTCTTATAACCATATAACATTATATGGCTTCTCTGCAGGGAGGCCATGAGAGCCGCTGAAGATGCAGAGAAGGAGATTCTGAAGGTAGCCCAAAATGTGGCTCGTGTCAGCATTCACCTTAGTCTTAAGAACTCATTGCCTCAGTAATCAGTTCTGGTGTGTGGAGGAAATAACAAGAGAAAACCTCTCTGCATTGGCTGCAACAAGAACTTTGAAAATAAAAGAAAAGAATTACAATGAGCCAACTTCTTGTTTATATATTTTGGCTTCCTTTACACTGCTCACCGAAGTTATGTTGTTGTGTGAGTAATTTTAATATCGAAAGTTTCCAACTTGATGAGTCCAAAGCTGAGAAAAGTTTTGAGAATGTAAAATTGTTGAGCACTGATTCTGAAGATGAAAGTAAAATAACATCACAGCTTTCCGTAGCTTCTTTCAGCCTTGACGGTGCTACAATAACGGTAACATTAACAAGAAACAAAAAAGGCAAAACATTTTTCTATAACTATGTTGCTATATCGACTCTTAACTTCTAAATTCCTCCCGATTTGGCGTTGTCCTTGAGGTATACGCACAGATCGAGGCCAATTCATTCATTTTCGTCAGTGTTTGAGCCATCCTCTACAGTTCCGTTTCTAAATTCAGAAGACACAAGTGAGTTATGATGGATGCGCTTTGTCGACTTTGTTCTTGACTTGCTAATTGGTTCCTTCGAAGCCTTGTTCTTCTTTTTTGAGTTACCAAGGTACCCGAAAGCAAAAGCTTCCAATGCCTTTGTAGTCAATGGTCGGGTCCTTGTACTCTGCCTCCGTCCAGGAAGAAGGTCTGATGTTACCTGCGGCTCCTGAGACTTACACTGCATTTCCACATCCATTTGAACAGATGACTGCTCAGCACATGAGCTCTCACTGTTCTGCACAACGTCTGTCATGATAATATCAGTACCATCAACTTCACGTTCTATTGAGATTTGTGAAATGTTCAAGTCGAAATCTTCTCTGGTTTCAGATATTCCTGGTGATATTTCGCAGTCTTCTTTTCTTCTACAAGAGCTATCTACAGCGAAGGAACTGGTTGAGGACAATTTCAGAGTTTGATCTTCATCGTTATGCTCTTCTCGCATCAACATAACATTTAGATCTGCTTCTAATGGCTTTGGACTCATCTGTCTCCCCTTCCTCACTGGTTTCTTCTTTCTATACTGGGTTTCACCGAAACAACCTGATTCTCTCAAGGTACAATCTGCCAAGCTACTCCTTTTGCCGCAGACAGGTAACAACTTTAAATCTCTTGGTCTCCCTCTTTTTTGGCACTTCTGCTGTCTCTCATTGAGACAAATGGTGCTTCGACTGGTGGCATTGTCCATGTTTACACAGCTGCTCTTACTAGAAGTAATGCTGCCCCCACCACACACTCTCGAAGCCATTGATTTAGCTGTTGTCTCTGCCTTGTTTTCTGATTCTTCTGACAGGTTACCCTCAGATTCACTCAAGTAACTTGGGGAGTGTGCTATTGAGCTGCCGGTCCCACCAGGCAGAGCTCTTAACTCTTTCAATTTACATCCTTCCACACCATTCGCCTCACTAGTATCAACAATTGTAAACATCATGACCTCCTGGCTTGTACTTGTTTTGCTGCGTGGTTGAAGGTACCTTTTCTTCTCCTTGCTGTTTGGTGAAGAATCATCAAGCTCCTCTAACTTTATGGGCGGTTCATTCTTGATGATCTCTTCTTTGCTCCCTTTCTTATCCACATCCTCATCAGTTTTAAGCTCAAGAAGTGTAGGATCTAAAGCAACTTTGTTCAAGACATCAGTGAGAGAATCAAAGTAGTGATTCCCCTTTGACATCTTCCTCCTGGAAAATTTACTGGCTTCTGGTATGAGAAAAACAAGAGAATTTCTTGGACCATCTTTCGGCTGCTCAGAGTGCCACCCTCTTGCCAATAAACGTGGCCAAACAGCTTCCCAGAAGAGGTCACTGGACTTTGTTTTGCTCATCCTATACTCTCCGGTTAAGAATTTAACTATGTCCGCAATTGGAAGATCATTGCATATTCGTACTTCATTGTTATGATTCAACTTGGTTGGCTCTAATGCGCAGGTCAGATCTTTTTTCCCTTTACCTATACCAAAAAATTCTGTAAGCATATCAATACCTACAGTATTTTTTAAAGTGAAGACAAAATCCTCCAGGGCAATCTTATCTTCTGTAAATGCTTTAGATACCTACGAAGCAACACATGGAAATCTCAGGATTCTGCAATTTGACAATGTCCATTTCAGATTCAGATTAGCTAAGCAGCATACATACCTCAAGCAACGTATTCTTGCATTCCTCGGATACATGAGACGAGATCCGAGAGAGCAACTCTTGTTGCCTCCAACCTGATAATAGCTTTTGGCCTTGAACAGAGCGTCTGCTTCTTGTTTTGCGTCCATCTACCCATCTCCTGTAATCATTAGACCTGTAAAAGCTGCCGTAATAGTATGAGAGCATATCTCCCATCTGCTTGCTCCCAACAAATCTCTGCACCAAGACAAGGTTTTTCCCAAGACAGTAGAGGCCAAGAAGAAACCTTTCTCGCTCAGGTTCTGCCCAAGATTCACCCAGAGTCCCAGGGAATGGATAGAGGCTCTTATCAAGCCAGTCAAACTTGAACTTAGCATTTATTTGGAATGGCAATGCAAGCACAATACTCCTCGGTTTGAAACTAGCAGCCGGTTCAGCTTTTTCCAAGAAGAGATTGGTAGATGGAGTGCGTTTTTCACCATCAGTTTCACGAAAACCTCTGAATTTCTCACTTCTAGTCCACATAAGTGGGATAGGTAAGCCAAATGTAGGCACATTCTGCAGGTGAGACTCCGATTCAAAGCATTTAATGAGCTTTAAACGTTCATACTCTGGTACTAACACCGGTATATCTGCCTGATACAGATCTCCAACACGAGGAAGTACCTCAGGGTCTCCATTGATTCCACTAAGATATGTAGAATATAGGGAATTAAGTTGCTCAGAGGATTCATCGACAAAACCTTCCATGTAATCAGAATGAATTGGCTCCATCTAGCAAAAAACCAATACAAACACATCGTAAGAAAATAAATTTTGATAACTGTTTATGTGCCATACACAACATTGAAAGCATTCTATAAAGACAAGATTCCCAAAAACCTGAAAACCCTAACATTTGAAAGAGAAAGCAGATAAATTTCAGAGGAGGCCTAGGAATCCGAGAGAAACCAAAACCATCATGAAACGAGCTTGAACAGCGAATTCACAAAAGAAAACCCAGAGAAGCAAGAAATGACTTGGTATTATTATTCAGGAATCGTTTCGCGACGAAGTTATATATAAGAAACGAAACAAGGAAACAAAAGAAGTCATTTTTAACGAAACAGCATAAGAGACCCAACGGAGTCTCGTAATCGTATGCATACAAATACAGAATATATAAAGATATTGAGAAATGAAAGGAAGACTTTTGGAGTAAGAAGAAGAAGAAGAAGCAGAAGCAGAAGAAGAAGCAGAAATGAAGCTATTTTGAATCTCGATGTCAACTTCGAGTTAACCATACGAACAACAAACGGCGAAACAGACAGAGAGACAGATACAAAATATAATATAAAAAAAAAAGTAAAGTTGAATATTTATATATTTATAGAGAAAATAAAAAGAGAAAGTCGAGAAAAAAGACGAAGACGAAGAAGAAGAAGACGTGGAATAAAGGAAAGAAATTTACCTCTAAGAACTCAGCTTCACATCAGAAACGAAAGTGGAGAAGGAAGAGATTGAGAAATGAAAAGAGTACGGAATAAAAATGGAAGTTGCAAAAGAAAAACGAGCTCTGTGTATTGTTGAAAATGTTGATGGATCTTACGCTTTGCTTCTTCTTATTAAGATTAAGAGAGAGAGCGTGAGACCACGCGTTCTTCTACTTGATGGGCCTTTATTTATTAATCAAATGGAACCTAAATTACCCAAAGTACCCTTGTCTTAACGACTGTTTCTTCCTTCTCTCTTGACCTCTTTCCGTCATTTTAAACATGTCTCCCTCTTCCTATCTTCTTCTTCTCAAATAAATATACATGTGGATCGCTATATAAAAAGCCCAAATGTTATTCCGAACCCAATGGGCTTCCATCACATAAATGGGCCATAAGTGAAAGCCATTCGCATACAATAGAGGATATTTGGATTCTTATCGAATCAAAGAAGTAAAAGACAGACTAAGTTTGGTGTTAATGCATTGGACCACTTACAAAACTACTCACCACTCTTATTATTATATTCACTAAACTTACATCTTAATTTACACAAGTGGCATTTATTGATTCCATCTAATTCTTTTCTTTTCATAACTAAATAATAATTTTATAAAACTATGTAAACGTTAGCTATTTCTACACAATGCATAAACAATATATGTAAATGTTTTGTTTATAAACAGCTCACATATCATAGGTTTTCCTCTCAACATATACATTAATACAGGATGAATCTTTATGACAAAGTATTACTATCTGTAAAATCACACAAAGAATGATAATTTAATTCACTAACAGAGAACAAATCATGTTTAGAAATAAGAAATGAAGCTCAAAACAGAAGTAAGAAAGAGAGAAGATATATGTGGGCTCTTGAATTTTGCCAAAGAGACTACTAATTATAGAACACAAGACGTGCTCTCTTCTGCTCCACAAGTTTTTATATCATATTAATTAGTAATTAGTTACTTTCTTCTGACTTTCTGATGTATCTTTGTTGGTTAATCATCAAATCAATGAATAATAATAATATAAAGATAAAGGAATTGGGATTTTAGTCCAGCTTAAGTTCAATATTGTGTTTATGTAATGCTCAAGTTTATGAATAATAATAGTAGAGTTCCTGTTTGAGTCAGTATTGGAAGCTGAAACCTAAGAAGAGTTGAAGAATTTATTGGTTGAGAAGAGTTTAAAGACAGAACTCGGAGTTGACTTGAGCAAATGAGAGGACACATGTTCAAACTCCAACCCACTGTCCCTTTTAGGTTAACACACTTCCACACTTATGACCATTATTTTTGCCTATTTTAACTTCACTATTTATTCTCTCTCAACCCCAAATATTCTTTCAGATTTATACTCTCATTCATCGAATAATCATCAATCCTTGTTGCAATAATTCAATTTGTTCTCTGATTTTATAAGATTCGATGTCAGGGAACTATCCTTCTTTCCAGAGTTTAAACTTTGAGAGGAGATATCATGAACATCAACAACAACATGGCTTGGTGGAGTTAGAAGATCAGCAACAAGAAGATAGCATGATGATGATAAAAGAACAAGACAGGCTACTTCCAATAGCTAACGTTGGAAGGATCATGAAGAACATACTGCCTCCAAACGCTAAGATCTCTAAAGAAGCTAAAGAAACTACGCAAGAGTGTGTCTCTGAGTTCATAAGCTTCATCACTGGAGAAGCATCTGATAAATGTCACAAAGAGAAAAGAAAGACTGTTAATGGAGATGATATCTGTTGGGCTATGGCAAATCTAGGGTTTGATGATTATGCTGGTCAGCTTAAGAAGTACTTACATCGTTACCGAGTTATTGAAGGTGAGAAAGCTAATCATCATCAAGGCAAATCTGGACCTAACAAATCCTCACCGGATCATTAAACTGTTTGATTTTCGATCCCTTTTTTTATGTGTCCTCTTGCTTGTTCTATTCTCCAACTAGCTTCTTCTTTATCATTTCATATATAAATAAACATATATATATATATGATTATATAACATGTATGTGTTAATTAGTCTTCCTGATTTTGCTAATTTTTATGGTGATGTGCTTGATGATTTGTTTTTTATATTATTATGATAAATGGCTGATTATGATGTTCTTAGAACTATGAAAATAGAGATCGATGTTCATTTACCAATCTTGAGATGGAGTTTTCTTCTGTATGATTCAGTCTTCTTCTTCTTTCTTATCCATTTTTTTGCTTCATAATTGTTTTTAAACAGTTTGTTCAGATTTAATAACTTTATTGACTGGAATAAAACGAAGATTTACTCAAATATTCCATTACCAATCGTTAATTTGAATGTTTTCTATCTTATATAGTCTTTGAACTGACCATCGTGAAAGATGAACTAATTAATACATAAAAAAGAAGTGAAGCATCAAGCATGTGCTTGTGTCCTCTCAGAGACTAATTAGACTAAGACTTGTAAGAAATTCAATGTTTAATTAGTAGTTCCTCCGTACTTTGTGGAATTCTTATTCAGTTAAATCCACTTAAAGTAATAACTGAGTTCGACTTTTTCAGTATTTGTATACATTTATAGAAAGCCATCATTATTAATTATCATTTATTCCCATTATTGAAGAGGTTACAGTCCCCCTTATAGATAGATTGATAGTGAAGGAAATGAAGTGGAGTCTCTTTCAAGTCTAATTTATATGTAGAATTTGTGCAGCGGATAGAAGAAGCAGCTGAGAAAGGAGAACTTGACGAGCTTGTCCTCATGATCATATGGAACCGGCTTGACCTTGCTCGCCGCGATGTAACATTTGTTCCTTGTCATTAATCTTCGCATTTATCCGTCTTCATGATGGAAAGGTTCCTTTAGGTTCTGTGGTCTTGTTGTATTAGCGTAAGTCCTCACTCATCTGTTACTTTCAGGATGAAAAGGATGCTATAAGAAGTCTTGATCTTTTATATAGAAGAGTCGAGGTAATTGCTTCTCTGGATTATTTTCTATGCTTTAGGATCTTGAACTTCTGATGCTTTATATCAGCATCTCCAAACTTACTCATTTGTGAAGGGAGATGCTCAAATCATAGTAGTCATACAAATTATGGCTTACTTCCTCCGCTATGATTTCTTGTTGGGATTACTTTAAGCCACGAAACTTTATCTTAGAATTAGCGTTTCCGAGCTACCTAAGTATTTAGGAGAGGCTAAGATGAAACTGAAACCTTATATTGGGTTGGGTGTCTCTCTATCCAGACAGAGATCTTAAAACGGCAAGCAAGTCCTGCGATGAAACTGCTGAATGATCTTCTAAACATGCATGATGGTTTTGAAGACGCCATTTGGCTGAAGGACTGCAGAAAACGAATGACTGAGACCTTCCCACGAGAAGATCCCTTCAGCATCTTAATGCCACCGGGATTCGACATTGATATGGTGTATCCCTTTGTTTTTTTCTCCTTATTAAAAAATAAGATCCTTTGAACATATACTGATGCATTCTGTGTTTGCAGCATCAAGGACTGTTGCGACCTCCCATTGAGACTGACATGGACAACACCCTTCTGAGAGTAGACTTTGTAAGAGAAGTGGATGCATTGCTACAGGAAGTGAGAATAGAGGAAGACGCTGAAGCTGCTCAAAGAGGAGAAGGGCTTGATCCTGAAGCTATAGCACTTAAGTTCAAGCAGCAGGAGAAACAGCGAACCATCCGTCAAGTTGAAACCATTCTTGATTTGGCCATCAACTTGAAGTGGTAGATAGGTAACATGAATATGAATATATGCTATAATTGTTATTTATAGATATAACTCTAGAGTGTAGACTGATACATGGTTTTGTTTTTTGTTTAGATATAAATGAATGGGAACACTGAGATTAGTGTGAGACAGTCGTTTCTGGTAATCTATACGTAAACAATTATGTCAGCAGTTGAAGAAAGAGCTTAGAACTGAAAACTTAAGAGTTCAGTTAAATCATGATTTGTTAGAAAATAGTTACTTAATTACTGCGGTGAATCAAACATGTTCGTTTTGTTTTGATCTTTCATACAGGCCCGTGATTATTGTTTGATTAATACAAGAAAAAGCCAACTTCGGATTCTATTGATCATGCCAATAATTATAGTCAAATTTTATCAGATTCCGGTAGATCGGAGAGCGTACTCTTGCACCAGAGCTGCAAACAAAGATGGCCTCTCAAGCAAACGACTCGGGCTATCAAACTCTTTGGCTTTCCCAGCGTCTATGACTAACACTCGATCGCCGTCCATGACTGTAGGAATCCGGTGAGCAATGCTGATTATGGTACACGAGGCAAAGTCTTCTCTGATGATTTTTTGAATCACGGCGTCTGTTTGGGAATCTACTGATGCTGTTGCTTCGTCTAGGAACAGAAGCTTGCTTCGTTTCAGCATTACCCTGCCTAGACATAGAAGTTGCCTCTGCCCTACGCTCCAGTTCTCTCCATTATCCACCACTGTTCCAATCAAGTACAATTCTTACATATATAGAGAGAGAGAGAGATAGAGAGAATCATCAATCAATCTCCTTTGACGAATTGTATGTATACTTCGAACTTACCTAAAGAATCCAGCTTCTCAGGCTTGGCAGTAACCACATCTTTGAGTTGGCATCTTTCTAGGCTCTTTAGAAAGAAAAACACATGTTATATTGTTATGTTTAAAAACGATTCTAGCAAGAAAGATACAGAGGGGTACTGGATTGTAATCATCACCTTCCAGATTTCTTCATCAGAGTATTGCTCTGTTGGATCGATGTTGCTCCTCACCGTTCCTTCGAAGAGAACAGGTTCTTGTGGAATGATTCCGAATCTTGACCTGAGATCATGTAGACCTATGCTGCAAATATCAATCCCGTCTATGATTATCTTCCCTCCTGATGGTTCTACAAGCCTAAACAAGACTTGAATCAAAGTCGATTTCCCGCTGCCCGTTCGCCCAACCACTCCAACTTTCTCTCCTCCTTTGATGTCAAGAGTAATTCCCTTGAGCACTAGTGGAGTGTTTGGCCTGTAGCGTACCTATTGTTTACACAGACTCACATCTTTCACAAGTTTGAACACTAAAGGTGATTTTTAATAACAAAATATTTTTGGTTTCTCAAGCTTACCTTGAGGTCTTCAAGATGTATATTACCATGGAAGGGCCAATTCGAAGGAGGAAGGTTTTCTTTGCTCTCCCACTCAGATTCTGAAGGAATATCAGTAAACTGTTTGATCCTTTCAACAGAAACCATCCTGTTCTCGACAAAGCAGCTCATGTAAATGGTCCAAAACAGCACCGAGTTCAGTGACAGTCCGTACGAAAGGGACAACCCTACATTCTCTGCATCACACCAAAAAGATGAATACCTGAGGGAATAGTGCTACAAACCACTGAAAAATTAGATATAGTGATCCCTACCTGGTCTGATAATGTTGCTGGGTAACAATACCATACACAGAGCCGAAATGCAGAGCACCCAGCTCCCAATCAGCTCTAGTCGAAACCCAAGCCACTCGTTAGAGCCATTGTTGTGGAAGTCCATCCTGAGATTGGAATTGACACGCTTCACATTCTCTTTCCTGAACAACTCCTGCTTATTAAATGATCTGATTGTCATCACTCCGGCTATACTTTCTGAGAAATGGTGGATGACTGGAGCCTTAGTGATTGAGTCCATCCGTGTTAATTCACGGGAAGAAGCCAGGTAGTAGTTCTAAAGATCAAAAGCAAAATGAAGTTTATAAAATCAAAATGTAAATGAGCAAACATCAGAACGTAAAATCACAGAGATGCCTACCCGATACCAAATGTTGAGCCATCCAAGTGGAATCACAAAGAAGATAGTTGGCCAAGCGTACTGGCAAGTAACTATAAAAATGCTAAACAAAGTGGTGTACATTGATGCCACAAGTCCGAGCATAAACGGAATTAAGATATCGATATTTGTCTGATCCGTGGATGCCTGCAAGGTTCAAGAAAGAAACCTCGTTAATATCTTTGCTGAAATTTGTATGTAAAAGAGACTGTAAGGCTGAAATTTGTCTAACCCGACTGAGAATTCTTCCGGATGGTGTGGTGTCGAAGAATGACATGGGAGCGTGTAAAATACTGTTAAGAATCTGTCGGAAAAAGATCTGAGCCGTCTTTAGTCCCAAGTGGGTAGTGTAATATGACCGGAGGCTCACCAAAACGATGGAAACAAGGGCAATAATGACGTATACACGAATGAAAACGAAAGCGTCAAATGAAATAGCATTCTTAGCTGATGTTTCGTATGCAAGCCAGTAATCACTGGCCATTAGAGAACCCTGCCACGTTAGAGAGAAGAACACCACAAGCACAATGCCCCACCAACCATAGGCCTCAGTGCAGTATTGTTTATAAACTTGTAGGCTGACCTGTCCGAGTTCCCTTTCCTCTTCTTTGATGAGCTTTGAGCCATCTTCTACAGTGTGAGAGCCTATAAAGGACTTGACATTCTCATCGTTAACATCACTTAAATGAGGAGACTCCATGGACGTTCTTGGAGAGGTTACACTTGGAGACATTGGTGTTCTGGGGATTTTGATATTGATGTGGCTGCTGCAGAGTCTGCACCAGCTTCAACTAGCTCCATTGATGTCTCGTGTGCAGCCACTAGTTCCCCAAAATCCAACCCTGAGCTGACTAATTCGTCGTATTTTCCTGATTCGACAATTTTCCCCTCCCGCATGACCTGAAACTCCATTTCATTAGTTACACGTTTGAGTCTCTTTATTTCAATCAGATTAAAGTATGGATCTTTGTTCTACCAAGATGCAGTCGACATTGAGCAAGAAATCCACTTGATGGGTTACGAGCAATATGGTCTTGCCATTCAGTGCTCCTCTTACACATTTCTGTATAGAAACAAAAGTGGACCAAGAATCAACTCGTGTTGCGTTTTAAAGGTACTACAATATAATACATCAAGTCTTTTTCTGTCCCTTGTTACCTTGAATATGTCGGAACCGGTATGAGCATCCACGGCACTGAAAACATCATCAAGCAAGTATACATCGGATTCTTGGTAGACTGCACGTGCAAGCTGTATACGCTGTTTTTGCCCTCCCACTGAGGTTGATTCCGCGTTCTCCAATCTCAGTCCGGTCCCCAAACTCCATCATTTCCAAGTCTTTTTCAAGACAACAAACATTAAGAACTTTTTTGTACTTCTCTCTAACCATTGGAAGACCAAACAAGATGTTATCCTGAACCGTCCCATTCTGGATCCATGATGTTTGCGCTACATAACCTGTGGTTCCACAAACCCGTACCTAATAATAAATAAGTTTCGAACCAGTCAGTGTTAATCCTCTGAAAGAAAGAACTTCAAAAAAAAGTCGCACCTGGCCTGAGATTCTATGCATTTCGCCAAGAACCGAAGCTAATAGGGAAGATTTCCCCGAACCAACTGTTCCAACAATCGCGGTGAGCTCTCCTTTATTAACCTTAAAGTTGATGTCTTTGAGGGCAGGTTCATTGTCGTCATCATCCCAACTAAAACTTCCATCTCTAACCTCCACAGCGGTGCTACCATCACAACCGATGGCTCTCTCTACAGCCTCCTCTGACAGCTCTGTGCTCATCATATATGAGTCCAGTCTGCCCAAAGAAATCATTGCTTGTGAGAGAGATATCATAGACTGGGGAAACGTCCTGATTGGTTCTTGCAGGATCTTGAAAATGGTAGTGGTGGTGAACACAGTCCCTGCATCAAGCTTGACTCCCAAGGCAAGAGCCGTGGCGAATGTGAACGCAGAGATAAGTATAGGCGTGCTCCAAAGTACAATGATGTTTCCGGCTATCGAGTAAAGGAATTTGGAGAGCCAGTCAAACTCCATGTCTCTAAATTTAAGGATCCTCTTGTTGAAATGATTCTCCCAAGCCTGAAACTTGATCACTCGCATATAATTGAGCATCTCGTTGGTGGCCTTCATCCGTGAATCTCGATTTCCCATCAAGCTGAATTGGTATCTATTGTTTCTCTTAGTCCCCAGGAGGATAAAGACGAACACTCCAGTCAGCCCGATGATCGCCGTCACTACAGATGCGCCTAGGCTTCCGTAAAGAAGCACAAGCGCAACAGTTACTTGCAATGGCATGAGCCAGATTGCGTGGAGCTGAAGCATCATGTCAGAGAGCTGTTGTGCGTCGACGGCCATATAATTCACAATCTGCCCTACACCGTGGTTCTGACGCGATGAGCCGGTGAGCTTCAAACCTTTCTTATAGAGTGCAGTTATTAGAGTCGACCTTATAAGCATACCTAGCTTCTGCGAATTGAAGTTGAACTGATGTGTGGTCAAGACCTCGATGAATTTGGCAACAAGGAGGACGAGGACTAGGTAATAACCCTGCCACGGCGAGGATCTCTTGCCAGATGTGAAATCGACGAAGCTCTGTATTAGAACAGGACCAACGTACATGACGCCGAGACGGACAATGGCTAGGATGGCCGTGATGAGTATCTCCTTCCAGAAACATCGGATCAGAGTTGTCCGGACAGGGTGGCTCGAATTCTCCGGCGGTTTGGGCCACCTGGATTCGAAGAGAAGTGCGAGTTTCTCTGCTTTATGCTCAGGAGAAAGCGTGGGAACTTGTTCGAGTGTCAATGGAGAGTTGTAGCCTTTGCTGAGTAGAGGATTCATCCATAACCAAAACGTCTTGGAGAAAGCAGAAGCGGATGCGTAGAGAGAGACGTTGTTGGATTTCTCGTCATCTGGTTCCGTATGATTGTTGGTTTCCCTTGCGAAAATCCCGGTGGTTCCTTTGATGGAGACAATGAGCAGAAAGCCAGTCAACGGGAAGCAGAAAAATGAAGCGACGTCTTCTGCTCTGAGACTTGCGGTGACGTCAGAGAGAGAATGAAAAATTGCAGAGACAGCGAAGAGAGTGGTGAGGAAGAAACTCGAAACCCAGTAGATTCTCAGAGATAGAGGATGACGGAGAGCATCGAATCTGATGAGAACGGCGATGAGTGCATGAGTGACGGCGTGGATAAGCCAAAAGAGAGGGTCTATGAGTTTCCATGGTGATGGAGTCTCTCGATTCCCGATGAACGCCAAAACACAGAGCAGGAGCGAACAAAACGACAATAAAACGATGACTATGACCGTCGATTTAAACCAAGCGGTTGTTCTGGTTCGGATTCTTTCACCGTTTTCGAGCAAAGGTTTACTAATCTCGGAGTTAGCGGATGAAGAAGAAGGAAAAAGCTTCGTGAGTAGGAAGCAGAGGAGGAACAGAATATCTACGGCGGAGAAGATAGAACGTTGAGGGCATGGAGAAAGGAAAAGAAATCTGAGCCATTGTATTACAAGTGGAAGTGAAGAAGTGGGTTCTAAAACGGCCGAAGATGAACAGGAGAGATCGGAGAGCCAAGAAGAAGAAGAAAGCCACCACATTTTCCCGGAAAATGTAATCTTCCAGGGAGAGAAAGAGACAGAGAAGAGAAAATTCTTATAATCTATCGGTTTGGTGTTTTCTTATTATTAAACGTTTGATGTGTGGAATTTTATAAGAAGCCTGCGAAAATGATTATCACTTATTACAAAAGTACAATATTTGACATTTTTATAAATAATTGAAATAAATTGACAACCTCGTAAACCTCACCTTCACTTTTTGTAATAACTACAACAGCCTTTCACTGTTTACTTTATTTCCTTGTTCATATTTACTAGTTGTTGAGTGATATCGAATATTCTTATAAGAAGTCATACGTATAAACTCAAATTAATTGTTAAAAGATAGGAAAATAGGATAAGAAATCGTTGGAGGAGAGAAATGAGACATTAAAATTGTATACGTAATTAGAGAATAGAGAGATGCTTCTGATGACGTGCCCACGACCTTGACCCATAATATTCGTTAATTAAAGACAAACTCATTGGAATTAGACAAATCTATGATACGAATCTCTTTTGTATCTTCCTATTTCCCTTGAGAAATTCGGTTGTGACATTATTATTGTTATTTAATAAAATCGCCATAACCTTTCATATCAAAATAACGAAGATTTTATTCTATATTGTTTTGTTGACAAAATCAGCAGAAACTATATACTATAATAAGGAGCAAGAGTGGGGAGGGGTCGTGTACGACTTGTCTTCTGTTTTAGGCTTCCCGAGGCTCCACTTACTATCTAATTTAATTGTTATGGTAAATATCGTATATAAATAATAAATATTACGACGAAAAATCATGGACTTTTGGAGCAAGAATATTGACTTTTGGACCACAAAATCATATAAACCGTTTTTAAATCTCTTCATGTCAATTTAATTAATATTGTATAAACGCCCTTAAATACATTTCCTGAAACAACATCTTCACGTTCTATATATTATATATATTAGAAAGAGATTACTGATTTGTTCTCACGTACCTACCTGCGTGCATAGAAAGGTTTATTGTTTTATAATGATCGATCACACATTCTTCAAAAAATCATACAGTATGTGATGTGATTAGAATGATAATATAAAATACGTATAAATCCATGTTTTGTCTTTTTCTTATACTTAGCAATACAAGATGTATTTTAATAGAAACATATTATAGGTTAATAATGTCAAAATTAAGATAATGGTGATGTTTGGTTATAAATGGGCCTAAAGGGCCGTGTAGGTGTGAGGTGCTGCAAATAATCTTTTGGCTGGTGGATGCAAAGATCAGGTTAGGCATCTAATATTTAGAAGGAGTAGACTTCCAGAAAGGGCAGATTTTGAGTACTTTCTATGCTCCAGCTTGTTACAATCCGAAGTGATGGTGCAGGTTTTCCTGTGGGACTGGAGAAACTCAAAGCAAGTTGCTTGTTTAGAGGAATCCCACATGGACGACGTCACTCAGGTTTGTTGCTTATATTACCTTGTGATGTTTCAGCTCAATTGGAAACGGATCTCAAGTCTTTCCTTTTTTTTGTTTTTGTTCTAAGATCTCTAGAGTTGAACTATCGTGTAGGTGTTTTGAATTGCAGGTACGCTTTGTTCCTAACAGCCCGAACAAGCTTCTTTCAGCTTCGGTGGATGGATTGATATGTTTATTTAATACTGAAGGTGATATCAATGACGATGATCATTTGGAATCAGTAAGTCTTAGATTTTAGGTATTATACCTCCTTTCGCTGGATCCATTATAAATGACTGTATAACTCTTCTTTAGGTGATCAACGTGGGAACCTCAATTGGCAAAATCGAGTTTCCTTGGGGATTGCTATAAAAAACTTTGGTGTCTTACTCATATAGAAACTCTAAGGTACTCTTTCATGCACTCTTCTCTAATTATATATAGTCTCTCTGTCAGTTGTACCGTCTCTAATTTGTTTACTTCTTTCTAGTATTTGGTATTGGGAAGATGGAAGCTGTGAAGTCAACCTAGAGAAAGCTCGGGAACTCGCATCTAATAGTTGGACTCAAGATAATGTCATAATCCCATTCATTACCTTCTCATGAAACATTAACCTTAACAAGAAACTTAATGGTTTTACTTTCTCGTTGCTCTTTTGTAGGTTGATTATTTTGTTGATTGCCACTGCCCAGGAGGTGAAGACTTATGGCTGATTGGTGGGACGTGCGCAGGAACCATTGGTTATTTTCCAGTGAACTATAAACGGCCTGGATCAATCGGTTCAGCTGAAGCTATTCTAGGTGGAGGTCACATAGATGTAGTAAGGAGTGTTTTGCAGGTGCCATGTGAGTATGGAGGATCTGCAGGGTTATTCGGATGGACAGGGGGTGAAGATGGGCGGCTATGTTGCTGGAAGTCCGATGAACATTGTACTGAGATTAACCGGTCTTGGACATCAAGCGAATTGGTAGTTAAATCCCCTAGGAACCGCAAGAAAAACAGACACGCTCCTTACTAAAAAAACGAACACTCTTCTCTTGGTCTTGTTATGTCTTTATTAGCGTAATGAGGAGAGTTACTTTGTGTCTCTTTTCTTGTTGTATTATCGTCAAAAGGGAAGTTGTTTCAATGAAATATTGAAGAAATATTGCATCTTGAAGTAACAATTGCATAGAGGAAAGAAAAAGCAGGAATCATGGGCTTAATTAGTAAGCTCGACAGTGATCTTGTTCCAAAAAATCAGAGATCTTCTCAATAGGAATCATGGGTAAATACTCAGCCACGTAGTAATCTCTGTCCTCGACGTAACGAAGAGCATCGTTGTACTTCTCTGACCAGTAAAACGCTGTGGGAATCACTAACTGCGCAATTTTCGGGAACAAGGGCACTCGATTCAGCAAACGCCACAGCGTGGATGCGTAATACTCCGCCACTGGCTCGTACTTGACACGGACGCTCCTCGCTATGCTCTTGGAGGTGTCTAAGACGCCGGCTTGTTGTAACTCCGTGGCCGCCGTGAGTGCTTGGCTAAAAGCTTACTTCACCAATGTAGGAACGTAGGTCTCTACTCACATAAAAAATGGTCCACCTGAAAGACAAGTAAATAACGTGCTTCTCACGCATCATCAGTTGAAACCATAGCAAAGTGTGGGAAATAAAAAATCGCAAACATTTGATTTATTTACCTTACGATCGACGAATAAGAGAAGCTTGAATGGAATGTCATGGAATTTTTCGTACAAGGGTGAGAGAACTGTTCGACCAGAAGCTTCGATGTTCTCGACGCCGAGCTTGAGCGGACCAGCGTTGTCCTTAGCGAACTCATAGAGCGTCGAGAAACAAACGGCGAAGTAAACCGCCGCGGTTTGAATGAATTCCAAGTGCTTGAGTTTCACGTCATCGTCGTCTAAAGAAGGCGAAGGAGAAGAGGAAGAAGATGGAAGGACCAACTCTGATTGCTCTTCTTCGACTACTATTTCATCTTCCGCCATTGTCGAAAACTTATGAGTCACGTCGCAGAACAAACTCCTTGTCTTCAAAAAAGAGAAATGACCGGATGAGATTTGGATATATGATTTAGCCACGTGGCGTGCTGACACGCTGATTCCTTCCAGCTTTTTAAGCGAATGGGATCGTGACGGCTAGGACAGCTATCTTAACTCTAGTGGACCGTTTCACAATACGTGGCTAGGCATGGGTCGAGAGAGTTGCATGATAGTCACAGCCATTCCGTTGGCACGAGTTTTAGATAACCAAAAAAGCATAAGAAGACAGTGGACCTCTCCATTGCTTACATATCACATCACATATATGCAAGTTCATTGGGCCTTTATCCATTTGAGATAATTACTCTTGTTTTCACAAAATAGGCTACTTACGAAAAGCCCAAAGAAATTGGCTTGGGAACAGACCATTAAAAATGTGATCTATTTGTATCTCGAATTGTTGTCTTCTTCGTTAGAATTGAAGACACAAGTTCATACCAGAGCTCTCCGTTGGTTCAGCTTGGAAAGTTTTAAAAACGTTCATATAAAAACGTGTTCATGTTATTACTACAATGGGAAGAACATTGGATAGCAATGGCATCTTTATGTATATATATGTATATCACAAAACACTTTAAAAAACGCTTAATCATGGCTCTACAAACAACATCGTGGCGTTTACATATCTCAACCGATTGCAAGCTTTACATTGACAGCCGCTACAAACGCAGCCCAAGCCAAACACGGCTTTACCAGATTACCAGCGACCGGACTTATTTCATTAAAGGCTTTGAAACATCCCAACAAGGCCGCAGATTGCCCTATCCACACCGCAAGCCCCAATAACCCCGACCCGATCCGGAACGTGACTGGATCCCAAAGTAGACAAAGCATAAACTGAGCCAAGTATAGATACAAAGTATTAGGCTTCTTGTGGAACCCACCGTCTACCCATACCAACCACGAAGCCAAGCCCATCAGACCGCTTGACGCTAGACATGTGGCGTGTAAGAGCCACAAAGGTGGGATCCACGACGTGGACCGGGCTCGGTTCCCGTAGCCGTGGCTTGTGCCGAGGAAATATATCGTGAAGAGTGTCACGAGCACAGGAGCCGTAACCGCTACAGTCAGCGATTTGAGACCGCGTTTTGCCATAGCTTTCTTCTGATCGCGTTTTCCTCTGTTGTCATCAGCGTTTTTCCTCTGCGTTTCGGCCACACCCGTCGTTGCTGCGTCTCTGTCATCTCCTCCACGGTACCTGATGTCCTGAGAATCCATTGGAACGTCGAACACAAAAGTGAAGAAACAAAGATTACTAAGATTAAGATGGAGAAGCTTGTTCAAATAGAGAAATGCGGAGATGATGATATAAAGACACGAGGCACTGGCGGTGATGGAGAGACACGTGGCCATATATGTGTACACGTGGAATGCTAATTAATTGTCTTTTTTAGGATATTAATCGACAGAGAAAATGTATGGACACGTGCTTATCAATAGCTAGATTACAAATTGAAAAATATAATTGGACTTTAGACCAACCGACTTAAACGATAAGAAGCCCAATAAGTAAGGATTATTGGGCTTATTGGCCCAAGACTATAGAATGTTGTTGTCTGTTACGCGGCGTGTGCTGATGCGCTTTTGAACTGAATTCATGGCGAGTTCGAGAGCTTCTCGTAGCCGTCGGCTTGGGAAGGAGACATTTCGATCCGATATATTTCAAAACCCTAAAATTCCATTCGCGTTCGTGCTGATTCTCGCTGATGCAATCCTACTTGCACTAATTATCGCCTATGTTCCATGTGAGATCTAATTTTCCTACATTTTCTGGTTTTCGCGTACCTCTGATTGTGCGTTGATTATGCTTTAACCTGTATTGACAATTTTTTCCACAGATACAAAGATCGATTGGGATGCTTACATGTCACAGGTTCGTGTTTGTATTTAGTCAATGGCTTCTTCTTACTAGTCCTCCTTTAGTGAAAGTTCAGTTATATTCGTAATTGGGGCAGGTTAGTGGGTTTCTTGGGGGAGAGAGAGACTATGGGAACTTGAAAGGCGATACAGGGCCGTTGGTTTATCCGGCGGGTTTCCTCTATGTTTACTCTGTAGTGCAGAACTTAACTGGAGGAGAAGTCTACCCAGCTCAGGTACTTGGAATCTCGTATCTTTGGATTTTGTTCTCTTGCGGAATTTGATCCATTGCTTAATTTATGTCAACTTTATTCTGTAACATGTGGCAGATTCTTTTTGGTGTTCTCTACATTGTCAATATGGCTATCGTCTTGTTCATCTATGTCAAGACTGATGTGGTAGACGTCAAATTGTTAAGTTTTTCATTCACGATTACAAGAATTACATATTATGGTGGTTGTAATGAATTCAGGGATGATATTCTCTTGTATCCTTACATATTACAGGTCCCATGGTGGGCGCTAAGTCTACTATGTTTATCCAAGAGAATTCATTCAATCTTTGTTCTGCGTCTTTTTAATGATTGTTTTGCTATGACTCTCCTACATGCGTCATTGGCTCTCTTCCTCTACCGCAAATGGCATCTAGGGATGGTTATTTTCAGGTAAGTTTGCTGCTTTGTGCTATCAATCTCTTTTTCTTCTCTATCCTTGAGACTCATTCACTAGTCTGCTTATTAATACAGCGGAGCTGTTTCTGTTAAGATGAATGTACTTTTGTATGCTCCACCTTTGTTACTTCTGCTACTAAAGGTAACGAGGAAGATAATTAGTTTATGGATTTTCTAATTATTCTTTTAGCATTGATTCTTCATATGTGAAGTTTTACTATTCACAGGCCATGAATATTATTGGAGTGGCATCTGCTTTAGCTGGTGCAGCTCTTGTTCAGGTTTCACTTTATCTCTTAGAAGTCCCAGTTTTCTCTAATTTTCCTGCGTAGTATTGTTTCTCCATGGAAAGCTGTAAACTTGTTAACTGTTTATTCAATGTAAATAGGTGCGTTGCAATTGCCAGTGACTTGTAATTTCAATTATGCCAGAAGTGCCATTCAACTGGTCATGAATGGTTGTACAGATACTCGTGGGATTGCCCTTTCTGATAACATATCCGGTTTCATACATAGCAAACGCCTTTGATCTTGGACGTGTTTTCATTCACTTCTGGTATGGTTCTCTTTCTCTCTCCCGCTAAATCTAATAAACATGCTGATCTGATCTAGATATATCTCCTGAAGTCTAATTCTAGGTTGAGCTCTCAACAGGTCCGTTAACTTCAAATTTGTTCCAGAACGAGTCTTTGTGTCCAAAGAGTTTGCAATATGCTTGCTCATTGCTCACCTTTGTCTCCTTGCTGCGTTTGCAAACTATAAATGGTGCAAGTGAGTTCAAGCTCAAATTTTGTTCCTCATAAAGCACCTGCGATTTTAATCTACAACCAGTCCATTTCTTTTGTGTTAGCATCGGTTAAAAAATGAACAAGTTGATTTTGTAGGCATGAAAGTGGGATTATAGGCTTCATGCGTTATAGACATTTCTTCTTGACGCTTCCATCTTCACTCTCGTTCAGTGATGTCTCAACCTTACTGATTCTTACAAAAGAACGTAAGCTTTTACTATATTTTTAGCTTATACTCGTCTATATCCATACTTACGGGCATTACACTTGATATTGCAGATATAGTGACAGCCATGTTTGTTGGGAACTTTGTCGGCATCATATGTGCTCGCTCCCTGCACTACCAGTTCTACTCATGGTAACAAAAAAGGCCCGATTATTTCTTGATTTATTTTGGTACATTCTTGGCTTCAAACCCCTATACTTATATGATCATAACAGGTACTTCTATTCTCTGCCTTATTTGCTATGGAGAACACCGTTTCCCACTTGGCTGCGGTAATATATATTTTATATTCTTTACCCATAATGACAATTGAAAAACTCCTAAATCGTAATCTGTCTTCTTGTTTTTACTTTGGAGTGAAATAGCTTGATCTTGTTCCTCGGTATCGAACTGTGTTGGAACGTCTATCCATCAACACCAGCCTCCTCGGGTTTGTTACTGTGTTTACACTTGATCATCCTGATGGGTCTCTGGTTCGGTCCTACAGACAATCCTTACCAACTCAAAGAAGACCATAAGTCCCAAAGACACCATAAGCACAAGTGAACCTCTAATGCTCCTTTTTCTTCGTGTTTTTAAGATTTAGAGATGAGCTAAAAAAATCACAGTTAACTTTATATGCATGAGTTTGCTATAATCATGGTGAATTATGTGTATTGGTCCTAAATTACACGTTTTGTTACTAATGGGTACGAAAAGTTTTTTAAAAAGCACTAGAATCTTGAAATGTGGCGTAGGGTCAAATTAGAAACAATGGTGATGGTAAGTCTCAAAAGCAGTGTGGTTGGTCTAATCTCGATCTTATCCTTTGCGGGTTACGAGATTAGGAATCTGATTGTCACAACAACTCACAAGGGAATGAGTGATATCACAATTTGTGTGTTTTGACTTTATGCCAAAGTTATGGTGTCGTCACATGAAGTAGACAGCTCTCATCTCAAGCATTGTTTTTGTTGTCCAATGACATTGGGAATCTTCATGTATTAAAGGAAATTACGAATAAAGTCGACATGCTCTTAAAAGTGGCTTCTCTAGCTTTTCCTTGATTTAACGTGCTGTAGAATATGCTCCTTTTTGCAATTGCATAGTCTTCCTTAATTTCATGTTACAGAGTATAGAACCTTGTTACTGTGTGATCAAGGCAAGTCATTTGATCAAGTTGAATCTTCATCTCCAGAGCTCACTAACTTTTTGATATAAAACAACACTTCCTTAATATCCACAGTGAATAGGAAAAAATGACTTTGCATTTTTCATTATATTCTTGGTTTATTAGTCACTATCTGTCCTTGTGTTCCTCCTGACAATTTCCTAAAGAAGATAAGCAAAGAGTTATTCAGTGGTAGTTGCATTTATCGTCTGATAAAGAACTGTCGTTTTAAAAAATTGGTTGGTGTAGGCAAATGAAAACTTGATGCTTAAAATAGGGAGACATGGTTAGGCTTTTGCTTAACCATGTCTATCTATTTTCATTTCTTTTACTTATTTTTGCTTCTTCATGAGTCATCTTCATTGATGTTTCTGTCTGTTAATAAGATAAGACTCAGTGGTTACATATTCCTGATACATCAAGTGTTCTGCATCCATTAAATCTAAATGGAAGAAAAAGGAAATGTTTTCACTTCAAAATATCCATAGTGACCTTTCAGATTTGCCTTACATGGACGACTTCTTCTTACAGTTGAATACAGCTTGTCTCTTTCTTTTTTGTTGATTGTGGATTCCATTTACACGGAAATGCCGAGTTAAGTGAAGTGTTAAGCCTTTTTACTACTTTCATAGCAAGGATAAATGTGTCACTGAAATATCCAAAAGTTAGATTGTGACACTAGAACAGCCATGTATTTTCGTTTAACAAGGTGTCCTTTTCATCCTTAAACATTGACTCACAGGGTGTCTTCAATATGATGATACATGGTTCTCGTCTACATACCCACAGATAAGTGAAAAATATGCATTGTGATTGAAGATGTGCAGTTAAAACTCAGCTTTAAACAGGAAAATCTGAAGAGGGAACAGATCCAGCCTGTGGATAAGGCTGTGAGCCAATAGAATATGAGTTTAAAGGCTGTTCCAATACATCTCTTTTGGTTTTGTTTTCTTATGGGAATGGTGAGAAGTGAATCACCATGAATGGATTACTCCCAAAAGGGCTAATAGTGCGATGTATTATATGCTAAACTGAGTCACCAAACTAATAGTGAGACCCAAGTTTTGCTTTTTGTATGCTTTGTTTGTCACTAAAGTTTCTGCATATGGGAAAAGAATCCACCCCAACAGCCTCCACAATGTCTGGTTAGAGTTTTACTGTCCTCTTGAGGGACAAAGCAGAGTCAGCAATTTCTTAGCTAGTGGTTGACTCTGGCCAGTTTATCAGATGCGGCGAGCACCAAACGCATCACGTTTTAAAGCTTCATGATCATGACAGTGGTTGAACATCAAAAGA
Organism: Lepidium sativum; assembly: GCA_023374145.1. Taxonomy (NCBI): domain Eukaryota; kingdom Viridiplantae; phylum Streptophyta; class Magnoliopsida; order Brassicales; family Brassicaceae; genus Lepidium; species Lepidium sativum. The sequence continues at coordinate 41,684 of JAKUCM010002793.1, read as the reverse complement.
TGTGGTCCCTCTTTCAAGATTCTTTTGATAGAAATTGGATGGTTCAGATTGCTTCTCAGATTCTCATGCTGAACAAAGTGTCTTCATCATTTATTGAGAACCTGAGAATGACTCTTTGGTATCTGTAACATGGCTCAGGCTGTTGTACATTATTTTATACATAGCCATTAAGTTTCCAGAAGTGACCAGAAGAGGTTTTATGTGCCACAAACTTAACTTAGCATCGATTTTGGTTTAAAGTAAAATTTAGAGAAGACCTGCTATATGTTTACGCAATAATGTTCTGTTAATGTCTATAAGTACATGTATATCTTATACGTATTTGTCCTTGAATCTGAGCTTGCATAAATGATGATATCAGCACAGAACTCTTTACACATTTATTTTCCTTTAATTGATATGTTGTAAAGACAAAGTTAATAACCATTTCTGGATATGTGAATGTGGCTATACCCACTATAAATACACCTCCTTGCTTTGAGTCCTCAGGCATTCCTTTCCTCTCTTAATCACCATCTTCTTATTTATATTCTTCTCCTACTAGTTTTACATGAGGTTAGGAAATGGATGTAATGAAGCTTGATTACAACTACAAAGGTGACAATGCATTAGAAGAGCTCGAGAGGATCACCTCGAAAGCTGCTGAAGTCCAAGAGACCATTTTAAGTGGGATCTTAGAAAGAAACAAGGAGACACAGTACTTGAACAAGTACATGAAAGGCTCTCAGGAAGTTGTGGAGTTTAAACGTTCTGTGCCAATCATCAAGTACAAAGATATCTATCCTTACATTCAGAGAATTGCTAATGGAGAAGACTCTTCTCTTATTACTGGCCATCCTATTACTGAACTATTATGCAGGTCAGTTTCTGTCTGAATCTTTCTTTTAGTCGCTGCCTCCTCTCTTTGCCATCTTTAGCTAATAAATGTAATTTCTTTCTTGTCTTTTGCAGCTCAGGGACTTCTGGTGGAGAGCCAAAGCTAATGCCAACCATTTCTGAAGATCTTGATCGCCGCACTTTTCTCTACAATCTTATTATTCCAATCGTGAACAAGTAAGTCAAATTCCTCCTTTGATTGCTTTATATTATCAGTCTTGTCATTTTCTATGATAACATCCTCCTGCATGTTGTTTAAATAGCTTATGAGGAAGCTCTTTTTCTTCTTTCTAAAATCTTTGAGGTAAAAAGAAAAGTCATCTTGTGTGCGCATGAATATTTACTTACTAGAACTGATCTCAAACTGTGTAAAAGGAGATAGTGGCTGATCTCAGACTCCATAAAAGAACCACTAGAACTGTTCCTGCAGTTTAATGGATTTATCTCAAAAGCTAATCTATGGAAGTGGAAGGACATCACATCACATTCTTAGAATTTGTCCATTAAAAGGAACCAAAATGCTTATCAGTTCTCTTGCTGATAAGGCTCAGTGTGAAAAAGGTTTCAGAATCATTGTACCACTAACATATGGAATTTGGATCCACTCATATAAGTACTGGCCGTGGTACCAATACAATCATCAGTCATTATATACAATCATGAGTTTTTTCTTCTCATTAAGCAATTAGTGGTATCATGTCATGTATTATAAAAGTTTGCACCCATCATCTCTTATCCACACGCCATTTTGATGTCCCCACCAAAGATTCTTTAGAATCTATCAAATCCATTTGAGGTTACCTCTTTTACCATTCTTTTCTTGCTCTGTATTTAACTTTTTACAGGTACATACCTGGACTTGACAAAGGTAAAGCAATGTATCTAAATTTCATCAAGGCTGAAACATCAACTCCTTGTGGTTTACCTGTCAGAGCTGTCCTCACTAGTTACTACAAGAGCAAGCATTTCCAGTGCAGATCTTATGATCCATTCAATGACTTAACCAGTCCCATGCAAACCATTCTTTGTGAAGACAGCAACCAAAGCATGTACTGTCAGTTACTAGCCGCTCTGATTCAGCGCCACAAAGTGATGCGTTTAGGAGCTGTCTTTGCTTCAGCGTTTCTCCGTGCTATCTCTTATCTAGAGAAGAACTGGAGTCATCTATGTGAAGACATCCGCACCGGTCGTTTGAATCCAATGATCACCGATTCAGGGTGCCAAATAGCAATGTCTTATCTTCTCACGTCGCCTAATCCAGAGTTAGCTAGCGAGATCCAAGAAATCTGTAGACGCTCGTCATGGATAGGGATTCTGTGCCAGCTCTGGCCTAAAGCAAAGTTCATTGAAGCAGTAGTAACGGGCTCGATGGCTCAGTACATACCAGCACTTGAGTTTTTTAGCCAAGGGAAGATTCCATTGGTTTGTCCAATGTATGCTTCCTCTGAGACTTACTTTGGAGTCAACGTGGAACCACTCTCTAAACCATCAGACGTCGTTTTCACTCTCTTGCCTAACATGTGCTACTTCGAGTTTATACCTCTTGGCAAAAACGGGACCCTCGACTTCGACCTAGACGACGATGAACAAGTCCCCTGTGACAAAGTCGTTGAATTAGCCAACGTCAAACTCGGTCGCTACTATGAATTAGTCGTCACAACTTTCGCAGGTAATGGCAAATTTCTTGTTTTTCTTGCCTTTCTAAAAAAGGTATCTATAAGAGTACTGTTTTGGATTGATTGGACAGGATTATACCGTTACCGAATCGGTGATGTTCTTCAAGTGGCCGGTTTCTACAACAAAGCACCACAATTCCGGTTTATCTGCAGGAGAAACGTTGTTCTAAGCATTGACTTAGACAAAACCAATGAAGAAGATCTTCATAGAAGCATAACATTAGCCAAGAAGAAACTTGGCAGCAACTCATTCCTTGCGGAGTACACAAGCTACGCGGACACGTCATCAGTGCCAGGTCATTACGTGCTCTTCTGGGAGATACAAGGCAAACTCGAGCCAGAAGTGATGGAAGAGTGTTGCGTAGCGGTTGAGGAAGAGCTGGATTACATCTACAGACAATGTAGGACAAAAGAGAGATCCATTGGAGCTTTAGAGATCAGAGTGGTGAGACCAGGAGCGTTCGAGAAGCTGATGGATCTGATCATAAGTCAAGGAGGATCGTTTAATCAGTATAAAACTCCGAGATGTGTTAAGTCAAACAGTGCCATGTTCAAGCTCTTGAACGGACACGTAAGCGCTTCTTTCTTTAGCCGACGTGACCCGACTTGGGTTCCGTGAGTCCAGAGGTTAAAGAATGATAACTATGAGAGTTTTTTTTATCATTACTAATTACAGTATTCTCTTTAATAAGTATCATGTCGGGTTCGCTAAAACGTCACTATAATAGAGATTTTAAAGGCTTTGTGTGACACACTTGCCATTTAGATTCTCATAGACAAAATCATAATATGAGACTGCATAATGAGTAGCGCATCTGGTGTAGTGGTATCATAGTACCCTCCCACGGTACTGACCAGGGTTCGATTCCCTGGATGCGCATTTTTTTCCCTGTTGGCACACACTTTTGTGTCCTGTGTTGGTTTGGATTGTATAAACTCTTTCGGGTTTCGTCCAAATCTGCTAAATTCCATTGCCAATGCAAACGAATAAAGGTTTTATATACAGCTGCAAGAGAAGGATTTGAGTTCTTGAATGATTCTATTGGTAGAAGTACTATGCTTAAAGCCTTAAGTTAGTCAAAGTGTTTCTTACTGCATCTCTCTTTTCTGCTTTAGTTGGTATGAGAACAAGTGCATGTGTAGGACGATTTTTGATACGAGAGGTTACTGTGTATTTGCTACGTCGTATTGGTTACTTATGAAATTGTACGAGTTACTGGCGGATACAAGAATAGTTTTGGATTGTACTCTAATCACAGCGACAAGCATTATGGTCGTGGATAGTTCTCATGGATGAAACCAGCTGCCTTTGTTCCCAGGTAACTGTGACGCAATTTCTGTTCTTTCCTTAGTGCTGTATACGATTTCGGATGAATCAGGTTTAGTTTGAAGTCGAGTCATTGAATAGAAAGCCGATATATAACACGAGAACAACAGTGAGAACACAAGAACAAAAGCCACACAGAGAAACATCACTGGACTCATTTATTTTGGTACAAAGAAAAGCTCTTAGATTATGGGCGCTCACTGCTTCTGGAGGCTAATAACCTTACCCCAAGCAGGCCTGGCGAGGATCTTCTTGACCCACTCACTGACCTTAGGGCGAGATTCAAAGAGCTTCTTGGAGTCGGTACCCATCAAGTAATGGAGGACAGGAAGGTGATGAAGATCAGCAAGAGTGAAGCAATCACAAGCCAAAAATTCAGATTTAGCGAGCCTAGCCTCGTAGATATCCAAGACCTTGACGAGTTTCCCTTCAAGCTCTTGCACAGCAGCAGGGTCCATGGTCATACCAAACATGCCTTTGAAGATACGCTCAAAGGCAATCTTGGAAGCAATAGGGTCAAACTGTTGACCTTCAACTTCAATCCACACCTTTGTGGTAGCCTTCACCTTCTTGCAGCCTGGGCAGAGAAGCTTTTCACCTTTCTCACTGTATTCCTCAGCTATATACTCTGTAATGGCTCTTGACTCTGCAACACAATTCCAATCTGATCAATTCACACAGTATAGTCGATCCAGATCACAAAAAGTCAAAAATTTTAATATGATTTTCAAGCATCAGAATCAAGGGATCTCGTAATAGGTAAAGCGAAAACAAAACACTTACCGAAAAGCGTCAAATCACCGTCCTCGAGAGCAGGAATTTGACCGAATGGCTGAAGCAAAATAGAAAGAAATCATGAGATGAGATATTAGAAAAAGGAAAGAAATTTGGAGATTGCAAAGAGGAAGAGGTTAATTACGTTGAGGGAAATGAAAGGCTCCTGCTTGTGAGCACCAGCTCTCATATCAACGGGAATCAAATCGAACTGAAGATCCTTCTCGTAGAGAGCAGCGAGGACACGCATGGTGGCTGTAGACATTGGAACTCCATGGACCTTGATACTAGCCATGATGATAGGAGATCTGGAAGAAGAAGAAGAAGTGGATCTGAAGGAATTGAGATTAGAAGAAGAGATTTTGATGAAGGAAGAAGAAGGAGTGAAGGTGGTTTTATAGGGAGAAGGAAGAAGCAATTGGTTTGAGAATGGGAAGAAAAGTCGTGCCCCTTGAATTGTTGCCATTATTCCAGAAACTTCTCACCACCACCACTCTACAATGTCTCCTCTCTCTTTGATATCATCGCCATTCGTAAGAGATAATATCATCTTTCACATTCTTTAATTCCATTTTGTTATCTTCCCATAATTTGATTCATCTTCACTTAATATTCATATTCGTTTTCAACATCAAATCACAAAGACTTTATGTTTGGTCCAATCTCCTATGATTAGCCTTATCATTAAATACGTACCGAAAATCCTATCTTTTTTATTTTATAGATTTCTTAGACACTTTTTGACTAACCTCACCAACTTATCTCTCAATTAAAACTCAACACGATGATATATATCAGTAACAATTTTACTTTACGTAACTTTTTGGACTATTGGGCCAAAATACTGAAAGGCCCGGCCCATTGGAAGAAGATACCAAAATGCAAATGTTCTCTTCTTCAATACTTTGGAGAATTCGTCCAGGCTTTTCCTTCACACATCGTCGTCTTCTTCTTCACGCCAAACAGTTTCCTCATGGCCTCCGGAGATGACAAATCGGTTATGGTCGTCGGTGTCGATGAAAGCGAACAGAGCACTTACGCTTTGGAATGGACGCTTGATCACTTCTTCGCTCCTTACGCTCCTAATTTCCCCTTCAAGCTCTTCATCGTCCATGCCAAACCCAACGCCGTCTCCGCCGTTGGTCTCGCTGGTCCCGGTACGCTCTTTCATCTTCTCCTACCTTTTTAGGGTTCTGTTTTTGGCAGAGATTGTCATTTGGTTCATTTTTGTGTTTAGGAACTGCGGAGGTTGTTCCTTATGTTGATGCCGATTTGAAGCATACAGCTGCTAGGGTTATCGAGAAATCCAAAGCTATTTGTCAGAGCAGATCGGTTCGCTTTTTTTTCCTCATTTTGATTCTACTCAATCTTCTTATACATTAAAACAGAATTATACTTTTGATCTTCTTCTTTTACTTTGTTTATGTGTGTTTTTGGATACATCATGCATCAATGTAATGTATTAGACTGTTAGATGAGGTATGTTATGTTAATCTCTAGAACAGCTCCAAGCTAAATAGCAATCATGACCAGTCTCTCTTATCTTTGGTTAATTAGCTACTAGACACAACTATTCTCTCAATCTTGCTGTGAATTATAGGTTCATGGCGCTATGATCGAAGTCTTTGAAGGCGATGCAAGGAATATCCTATGTGAGGTTGTTGATAAACACCATGCTTCTATTCTTGTTTTGGGAAGCCATGGATATGGAGCTATCAAGAGGTTTTAGTTTTATCAAGAGGTTTTATTTTTATTCAACTATACCAATTGTGAATTCTCTTGACAATCATTTCATGTTGGATTGTGACAGGGCTGTTCTCGGGAGCGTGAGTGATTACTGCGCTCATCACGCTCATTGCTCGGTCATGATCGTGAAGAAGCCTAAAACCAAGGCCTGAAACCTGTGCACATAGCAAAACTCTCTCAACTTCACAACAGTTGAAATAATACTCTTAGCTTGATGTAAGACTCTTCAAGACAATCTACATTTGTGCTTGTGTGTGTAGCATCTGTTTTTGTCTGTAATTGTTTAATGTTTTGGTATGTTCCTAAACTATATATCCCTTTAATGATATAGTATATTATTTTATTATTATTCTACTCTTTCTCTGTTATAAAACTTGCCAAGTATTAACATATCTAGTGTCATATTAGGATTGTATGTTGAATTCAGGTTAAAAGTATTTCTGAGATATGAATTGTATATTCGTATTTAAAAGAGGAGGAAGAAGAAAATGTAGTTGCAAGTGGCATTTAGCTTAGTAGCAGGTGGTAAGTCTACAAGAAGCATGTGCACTTACACATCATGGGATCGAGTCTCCCCGCTTGCATTTGCAAGAATTTGGCTAATGGGCCGGCCGACAAAAAAAAAAAAAAAGGTAGTTTGGTATTTGGATGAATGTTGTTGGTTTAGTTCAGGTTAATGGTTTGATAAATTGATTAAAAACAAAATAATTATAGAGAAAAGAAAAGGAAAAAGAAGAAAAGAGAAGGAGAGTCCAATGTCATTGTCCGGATATGAACCACGTCATCTTTAACAGGTCGGACAAGAGCAGAGGAAGGATAGATTTGTAAGAGATAATTATCACATCGACGAGACATCAGAGAGATAGCGAGAACGAGATGGTTTTTCATTGATTTTTGTTTGACATTTTTTTTGTTTCGAAAAGGAATTTTTCGTGGGTTGTTCCTTCTTATCTGGTCAAGAGATATGGCCGGAGCTAAAGATTCCTGTTGCGATGATGATCCTAACCACTGCCTCATTTCTGGCACCCAATCGGTGGATTCCTCCGCAGCTGACGATGGATGTGTCCCTCGAAAACGCGGGAACCACCAGGATTCTCCTTCTCCTGTCGAAATTTCATGCACGATTTGCCTTGAATCGGTGGTCCACGACGGAGCCAGATCCAGGGCTAAGCTCCAATGTGGTCACCAATTCCATTTGGGTATTTTATTCTCTTCTTCCATCTTTGGGGATTTAGCGTTTGATTTTCGGGAACCAGAACCAGATCAATGTTCGTTTGATATTTTTTGGGTTATATAATGATCCTTGAATCGTACTCAATGCCTGATGTAGACGCTGAGCAAACTGTAATTCTCTGATGAATCGATTGCTTATAAGGACTGTCTTTTGCTTAACTAGTCTGAGTACCATGTTTTTATGCAATGGTAGATTTAGACAATAATCCAAGTCAGCTTTCGAATGAATATGAGACTATAGAGGAATTCCATAAGTAAAAGCATATTTCAAGCTTAGATTTCCACAACTTTGTAGTTGTAAGAGGACGAGGATCCCAGAATTGAAGATCTATTTCGAGTTCTGAAAAATGTGGATATGTATCTTGTCAATTGCTTTCAGTATTTAAGGTTTGCTAATTATGGCTGGTGGATATGTTGTAAACATGGCTTTACCTTAAGCATATTTTTTCTCTCTTTCTTGCAGATTGCATTGGATCGGCTTTTAACATGAAAGGAGCCATGCAATGCCCTAACTGTCGGAATGTTGAGAAGGGTCAGTGGCTGTATTCAAATGGATCTACTCGATCCTTTCCAGAGTTTTCCATGGAAGATTGGATCCCCGAAGAGGACTTATACGGTTTAAGTTATCCGGAAATGGTAAAAGCTCAGTACTTTGTGCAACGATACCATATGCTTTCTTTTCGTGTACATGTGAACTGTGCTTTTATCATACAACCAGTCGATTCTATCAACTATGTGAGGTCGTTTATCCTAAAATTTTCCGGTGTTTGCAGCAATATCGGGTCCATTGGTGCCCGTTTGGTGAACTCTCTCGAGCAGGTTCATTTGAGTAAGTGTACACTTTTACCTTGACTTTTGCTATCTTATCTCATTTCCCTTAGACCAAGAAAATTCTTTTCCTAAAAACCTTTTTGGTCACTAAAACGCTAAAACTTGGATTGAATTTTGTTGCTTGTTTCAGGGAAATAGAACCTGCAACCACTACATGTAAGTAAGCCGCTGATTGATTGATTGTTCTCTATATTACGATCATTTCATTTTGTCTAGCAAATCGTTGATAGTATTAAACGCCATTTGTCTTCTCTCTTCCTTAGATCACAATGAGTTCCATGGGCACCATGCTTCTGCTGTGAATCATTCACTTCAACCATATGTTGGACCGGGTCCAGCTGCTACTACGATAATTAGTGAGAACAACAACACAGATGATCATCCCTGGAACAGCCACTCTAATGATCACTTTCACCAGCTTGCTGTTGCTCCCCAGTATCATCATCATCATTCCCCAACGTTTTCTCTACCCAATACCCATGTAATAGATAGTGAAATTGACTCTTCAGCAGCACGAGGCATCCCTTATGGGCATCCATTTCTATTTAGTCATCGGTTAGCTTCTCAAATTCCATATTGCTCCCAACTTTTTGCAGAGTGTTTTACGTTATTTTTTTGGATTTTGGCAACGTAGGTCTAATCACAGAACCTCACCAGCAGCAATTAACAGTCACCAAGGAAGCAGCACCCAAATGCGTGAACACCTTCAGACACAGCATCATGTTTTTAATCATCAGAGGCAGCATCATGCCAATGGCCCCACCCTCGCATCGCCTCTCATCTCCATGGCAAGAAGGGGATTACCAGTGCCACCACCAATGCCAGATCAAAACGTCGGATTCTTTGTTTATCCACCACCAAGCTCATCAGGTGGACAGCGTGAACCAGAGACCGATCAATTTCATGGTTGGGAGAGAAACTGGTTTCCACATTTTCCGGTTCCATCGACCCACCACACAATATCTAGCTTCTGGCACAGACACTTCTGAGAGAAGTGAGTCTGAACTCTAAAATTGCCTGGAAGAATTCTATCAGGCTTACGAACCATGTATAAAAGAAAACTGGGGAATTGTTTGATCTATCAAAACTTGTTTATGATGTAACTATAACTGGTTCCAATGTACATTGTGAGCTTTCTAAGAACCCTTGTTATTCGGCCGAAACTTGCCAAAATTCGAGCAGTTCAAAATAAGCACGCAAACTTCTCCACTCAACCATGTCTCATGTACCTTCCTTCGAATTGTAAGCAACCATATTTCCATGTGGAGAATGCACCATGTACAACTTTCCGCCGATACATGTACTCATGTCGTATATACCTTGCTGCAAGGGATGGGCTCAGGATTCCAAGTTTCTGTTCTTGTGTCAAACACCTCGATGGAGTTGTTACCATCATCTCTCCGGATTCCTAATATATATCTTTGGACCAACGACGGTGACAGTAAATGAGACTAGCCCGACCTGCATGCTTGGAGCCTCGCGCCAAGTGTGAGATCGACAATCCAGAATGAGACAGTAGCAGGTAACGAGTAAAAAGATGTGGCAATGTGGTAGATACTAGAGCCAGCCACCACCAGATCAGAAAAGTTGGCAGGAGGAGAATACGGTATTGGAACTCTAGCTAAAACATGATCCTCCCTTGTCCTTACGCACACATAGAGACAGCTCTCTGTGTAGCCCAAGAGTAAACAGACTTTGTAGAGCTACGGTGAAGCAAGGAGAGATCGAAACCTCTTTGAGACGTGTGCAAAGCAAAAGAAACCTGGAGTTAGATGAATTTGTTGTTATACGACTTTACCTTAAACATCATTTTTTCTTTCTTTGTTGCATATAACAAGATAGGTTTGAGACTTTTAGGTTTCTCTCTCATTTGCTTGATGTTATGTGTTGTTTTCAGGTTTATTTTAAAATATCTTTATAATAGGCTAAATACATATATTTATAGGCGGAAAGATGAGCTAATTCTCCTTTAGGGTTTCCTTCAACATTCAATCTCAACCGTAGAGATTTATTAAGAATAAACTCCTTATTTACATTTTAAATAAATACCAAATACATTAAATAATAGCAATACCCGATAATAAAACGGATCACTAAAATACCACATAATACGGAAAATGAATAATACACAATATTCTTTATAGTCTCCCACTTGGTCGTTAGTAAAATCAATTTAATGTTTTCTTATATAGAGTTTAAGGCCCGGCAGTTGCATATCATTTTGCATGATGACCATTTCCATGTACTACTACACTAATTACCATCATAGTAAGACCATAAGCATAAGTGAAATTATCATAATGGTTCTATAATAGCTTAAATAAAGATGTATTATGTTGTCATAAAACTAATACCAATAATGTGTGCACATTGGATGCAAAACTCAATCTTTACACGACATAGGTTTTAACTAACTCGTTCTAAGCCATCTGATATTTATGTTGTCCTATTGGAACCATACCAATAAATGATAACTAAACCCTGATGATATTTTTCTTAAAATGAGACAAGTGACGCACTTAAAAAATGTGGTTAGGTCGTGAATGTGGGTGGGCTCAACATTTTCAATGCGAACACACATCACAATAAATGTGACTCAACCGGTTTAGATAACGATATTGTAACCGGGTCCTTATTTTGGGTATTGAATAAATTGGGTCAGACCCCATATATGTGTATATAGCTATAATTGTGTAATTCACTTTACATTCCAATATGTACTAAAACTTCTAAAACTTCCCTCTTGCTTTAAGACAAAAATAATAATTAAATGAATGATTAGTTGATGATAAAATCAAGCTTAAAGAATAACCAACTCCAATTTTTTCTTAACTTTCATTATTGCTTTTCAACATTCTCTTGCTTCCTCTGCAACTCTTTTCTTTACCTTTTCTAGTTAGTAATCCAAATAAGTCATGGTAATCAAATCATTTACGATATTTGTTAGCTTATACAAATGCATAACCATTTGTAATAATTACTTCAATACATACAAATGGATCTTTCTATATTCTAAACAAAGATAAAAGGCTCTTTTGTTCTATATATATATAAACGTAAGTAGTCTATCTCTCAATCTCCATCGCAAAACATGACTTCTTCTTCAATCATGTTCACTCTCCTTCTGATCTCTCTTCTTCTTGCAATGAACCCAAAGCCGTCCTTAGCCATGATCACTATACGAAACAACACAGACGACACCGTAACGCTATACAGCTCCTACCTTAAAAACGCCTGCAGCGTTACGCGTTACAAAGACCTCTGCGTCCAAACGCTTTGGCCATTTACAATCGTGGCTAAAAACAACTCTAGCAAGTGGGCCCGAGCTGGCGTCGCTGTGACCATCACCTACACCAAACGCGTCCTCCGGCTCTTGCACAAAACGCGACATATAGCGGTCGAGAATCGCGAGCGAATCGCATTATCAGATTGCCGAGAACTGTTCGTAGACTCACTCGACAATTTGTATAAGTCACTCGACGTTCTCCGGAAACTTGACGACGACGACTTCCAACGTCAGATGAGCGATCTCGCCACGTGGCTTAGCGCAGCACTCACGGATGATGACACGTGTCTTGATGGCTTTGAAGAGAGCATGATTACTTCTTGGACGGTCAGGATGATTAGAAGAAAAGCTGACAAGTGTATGCAATTATGTAGCAATGCTCTTGCTCTCCTTAACAAGCTTGCTTATGATGGCTTCTAAAATTCTAATCTACGCTTTTATTATTTTCCATCAATACTTTATATTCTACATTTATATATCTATCTTGTATCAATTCTTTCTGGTTATTATTAATACACACAAAACTATCATCAATTATCATTTCATTATTATTTTCATTTCCAATCGTGAATTACACTTTCACTACAATATATTCGAGACATATAACTTGTATTAAAATATATTTCATAGTATAGAAATGTGAAGATTGAAGGAGGATGCAAAAAAAAATACATATTAAATTAAAATACAAAATGGCCAATATATAATTATGGGCCTACTTTAAATTAAAGCCCAATAAAAATATATAGTCCACGGGAAACGATGTGCTCCTACGCGCGTGTAGATAGAGGCTAATCCACGCTTAGTAATATCCACGCGCATACGTAGCGCGTTGAGCGCGTGTTCACAAAAACTGTGTGCTATAACCCACCAAAATGCTGTTTTTTCATAGAAAATCATTTTCTATAAGATCTTAGCGCGTGAGATCTTTATGTCCTTAATACATCTCTGATTCTTTTAATCGTCACTCGCGGACTCGCGTTCAAACTGAAAAGGCCCAATCAATTTAAGGGCTAATAAATTCAAAGGCCTATGTTGGATTCTATTATTTTACACCAATATTTATATTATACATTTATAAAAACTTGTCAGGTTATATAAGCCAAAAAAATGAGTATATATATGTATATTTCATTTTTTGTTAAATATTCATTCAGATTTATGTGTCTGTGAAGTAAACTCTATACACTTCAATTCTTTTTTTATAAACTCATTTTAATAAATTTCTCAAGGTATAATTTTCAATAAATTGTTTTTCCCCATCTTCAAACTTATTTTTGATAACTTTTCGTTTAATTTTTTATAGCTTACATATATTTTAGTAAAATTGTGAGATATAATCTTCACAAAATCATTTTTACCCACAAGCAAATTTTTGATAGTTTAAGATACTTATATTTTTTGGTTTATGTATTCCGTTCAAATAAATATCTGAGTTATAACATTCACAAAATTGCTTTTAACCAATTTGGACATATTTTTTATAACATTTAAGTTTTTCATTTTATTATGTGCCTTATCTTATATATTAGTATAAATGTGAATTTTATATGAAAAATTTAAGTGTCAATATCATATTTAGTTTCAGTGTGGTTGATAACAAATTTACCAAAAAAATAATCTAGATAAAAAGAAACAAAATAAATTTAAGTTATTTTGATATAAAGATGATAAAATTATAATTTACATTTCTTATAAAGATGATAATTTTTCTTAACATTTTTTTATTTGCACTTAATATTATTTATCTTGATAGAAGTGTAATTATCTCTTAAATTTAAAAATTATCCAAAAATTGATTAAAAATATTTTTTTAGTATGATTTTAATTAATTCGTTTTTTAATTTAGTTTTTATTTAACTTATTATGAAGGGAATATAAGTATCTCTTAAGTTTTAACATTTTTCAAAATTAAGATAATCTTCTTCTTTTTCTATTAAATAATACTTTTTAACGAGATAAAAATTAATACATATCTTTCATAATTATTATAATCTTTAATAATTTGTATTCCTATTTAAACATTATACTATCTTTTATATAAATAAAATATAGTTAATTCTTAATCCATAACAAACTTCTCACACCAAAAAAATTATTTAAACTTACAGTTTTTCCATGATCGGTGACGTAGTCGTTTTTGCATTACGTTTCATTACTATGCCGTTGTTAAAAAAAAAAACAAACTTCTCACACCAAAAAAATTACTTAAACTTACAGTTTTTCTTTTTTCGCACATATTTTCGATTATTTATGATATTTTTTTGTCATGTCGATTTTTAATAATTTATTTACTCCATTTATTTTTATCCGAGAAATTAATCTAGTTTTGGATCACTAAAAATTAAGATACAAATTATGAGGCTATAGAGATTAAATTAATTAAGATGGTTTTGGTTGATAAAAAGGTTAGTATAAAACTTTGAGCATAAGTAGTATTTTTAAATGTTGACAAAAAAAAAAGTAGTATTTTGAACGTTGTCAAATTTTTTTGGTCATATTGACTGTTAATATATTTATTTTATTTTATCCAAAAATATAAAACTAATAATATTGAAGTAATACTCTATATTGATAGTTCCAAAAAAAGATTGATATTGATTTTAGTGTGGCTGTAAAAGGCATTATTGTAAAGCAAAGTTATAAAAATAGTTGTGATGTATTATAGATCTCTATTATTTATACATGTAAATTTGCATTATTTTAAGTATTATGATATTGTTTGTTATTATATGTCAATTATCTATACAAGAAAAAAAAATCATGTTAATATAAAAAGAAATTTCAAACATATATGTTAAAGTGGGAGAAAAGTTTACAAATTTTAGAATAAAATTAATATATAGTTTTTTTTTTTAAATAGAGTTAAGTTTAGTTTCATTATAAACTTTTAGTTAAAAATTCAAAAGGAAGTAATAGAAAAAACTAGGAAAATTAAGATTAAATAAAAGCATACGGAGTACAAATCTAGTTTTTGATCTGGTTTTAGTTCGTGTTTGGGATCAGTTTTCTGGTACATATATTTAATACTTATTTTGATAGTTTATTAGGTTCGCCTCATATTCGATTCCTCTATCTTCTGTCAATTTTGGTTTGGGTGTCAGGCCTCTAAAATATCTCAAAAACAATATTCTAAAGTACTAACACATATCTAATTATCTAAATGAGCATAAACTTAAAAAATCAAATTCGCATTATAGCACGGGCATAATCTTAGTAAGAGATTGAAGTAATAATCTTGTATAAAATATATCTCGAATAGAAAATCTTAAAATGTTTTAAATTATTGGAGTGGGTATATAATATATTTGATTAAATTTTGTAAGATAATAGAAATTTTTAGTCTGAATTTTTAGTTTAATTATCATATCAATAAATTAAATATTATCTTAAGTTAATAAAATTGTTATTTAGTGGCATTGTTCATCTATTAAGATTTTATCATATGTGAAAGGTGATTTCAAAAAAATTATATATATCAAAATAAAATAGAACCAAAAATTAATAGTTTAATGGTGTTGTTGTTTTACAAATCTTGTGAATTTTAGTTTCAATCTAGGATTTAAAAGCTATTGAGATAAAAACTGGAGAAAATACAAAATGAATATATAATTGTGGGCCTGTTTTAAATTAAAGCCCAATAAAAACATCTGGTATACGCGCCATATGCGCCGCTCTACGCGCGTGTTGATAGAGTGCAATTCTGTCTTACGAATGCCCACGCGCACATTAAGCGCGTTGAGCGCGTGTGCACAAAATCCGTGTGCTATAACCCACCAAAATGCTGTTTTTCACCGAAAATCATTTTTTCCTGAGATTCAAGCGCGTGAACATATATATAGATTTGTTTTTGTTTAATTTTCTTCCGGAATAAATTAGTAAAGCCCATAAATTGGAAAGGCCCAATAAATTAAAAGGCCCAATACTTTACTTTTGTAACGTACCGTCAGATACTTTGGCGTCGACACCGTTCTTCCTGGGAGATCTGTGGAAAACGAAAGCGAGATTTATCAGGTAAAACCCTAATTTCTTCGATCTGTCTTGTGTGAAATATCTGATTTATTGCTCTTCTGAATCTCTTTTGTATTCCTGAAGTTCCATAAGCTCGACGTATCCGGTGAATTTCGTCAATAAGAGCTAGCTAACAACATGAGGTATCTCTCCCACTCTTTCCATGGTCTTTTAGCTTCGTTTGCTTAGTATGGTGCTCAATTTGAAACATATTCTCACTCTGTGTTTCTCTTGATTTTCAATTTTCCTCGCAGTAAGCCAATGGAAGAGGATACCAACGTAAGTTTCTTTATATTAATTAAACAATCTCGTTTCTGCTTTTATGGATTTGCTATAAGCTTGGTCGCTCTTAAACCCTCATTCATATCGTGTTTTCATTTCAGCAATCACCTTACTACTCTCTAGTGCTTGAGTGGGACTGAACAACTATAGATTTTCTCTGAAATTTTGTTCCTTTTTGGGTTTAATGGATTTTTTTGGCTGTGGACTGAGTCCATATGTGAAGGTGTAGAGCATTTTCTGTTATCATTGCGATTGATCTAGAGTTCTAACCTCTTTTGTGTAGTCATTTGATTGTTACTGTTATTAACTCGATCTTGCACTACTTTCCTTCTTGTCTGGTACTCTTAGAGGGATGTATTCTCTCCTCAAAAATGCTGTTCTTAGTCATCATGCTTGATACTGTTCTTTGCAGGGCAAGACTGAGGAAGAGGAATTCAACACAGGGCCACTCTCTGTTCTTATGATGAGCGTGAAGAATAACACTCAGGTACTATGAAGAAGGATTTACTTGATAGGTATTTTTGAGCTGCGTTTAGTAAAAGTATAGGTTAGTGAGCTAGATATTAGACAATAAATGTATGTGAAGAGTGGTGGTTGCAATGGAAGCTTGTTAACGAGGTTAAGTCTGTATTCAGGTGTTGATCAATTGCCGGAACAATAGAAAACTTCTCGGGCGAGTGAGGGCGTTTGACAGACACTGCAACATGGTTCTTGAAAATGTCAGAGAGATGTGGACTGAGGTAAACCATAATTCTCCTGAAATGCTGTATACTTATGTGCATCAAACTGACGACCACTGTTTGATTTAGGTTCCAAAAACTGGAAAAGGGAAGAAGAAAGCACTTCCGGTCAACAGAGATAGGTTCATAAGCAAAATGTTTCTACGTGGAGACTCGGTCATTATCGTCCTTAGGAATCCAAAGTGAGAGGCACAAATGTTTCTGTCGACAGTGATAAAATTCTTGTAGGTAGTTGTATCAGTTTGGCAATTATGTGACTTATGTCTCTCCTTTTGTTTGTCCGAATTGACGATCTTTAAGTGATGTGTACCCTCAATTTCATTTGTTTTCATCAGTTTACCTTTTTAAGCACGAATCTAAGGTGATGCATAAAAAAAAAGTAAAAAATCGGTGTGGTCCGATCAATTACTACATTGACACGAATACAAAAAAAAAAATGGAAATATAAAAAATAAACAAAGTAAAGACGAAAAGGAGGCTCTTGTGGTGATGACGATTACTCTGTTGACGACGTGGTGGAGGAAGAATCCTGCTTTTGGTCACCAAAGACACGTTGACGGAAATCTTTGACCATAAGTGGGAGTCCTTGTCGTAAAGCCACCTTTGGTTCCCAACCAAGAAGCTCTTTGGCCTTTGTGATGTCTGGTTTCCTCTTGTGGGGATCATCCTCTGTGTTTGGTCTGAACTCTATCTTTGCATTCGGGTCAATCGTCTCTTGAACCACCTGTACATAAAACCATCCACTTATTTGAGTTCAGTCACAATATAGATTTCAGAAAATCAGATTATGATGTCACAAGAGTAAAGGGTGAAAAGGACCTTAGCGAGCTCGAGCATGGTGAATTCGCCAGGGTTACCAAGGTTAAAAGGACCAACATGTTCCCCCTCCATCAACCTCATCAAACCCTCCACCTAAAAAATAAATTTTCACATTCAAGTTTACGAGTACACAATACTAATAAACAACAATGTTAGGTAATGGTGAGGGACAACAAAAGGAGGACATGGTAATAAAGTTCTGTTTGGTCCCATGATATTGACTAATACTCATCCATCCATCCCCAAAGTTAATGTCGTATTTGTTACCATTTATCAAACTATATCATGGAGAGATTGTAATATTTAGAGTATCTGTGAACATAAGGAAGTAAGATTGCTTTCCCATGTACACCCGTAAATGAGACAATTTTATTTATTTACTTTAAAGGTGTTTTGTTGGTAAATTGAAGCAGTAGGGCTGCTACATTGAAATGAACGATTCCTTGTCTTTATCAAATCATGAATTTTGTATGGTTTAGGAGGAAAAAGTAAAAGGGAATGTATTTACCAGATCAGAGACAAACTGGAAACTCCTTGTCTGCTTACCATCACCATAAACAGTCAAAGGCTCTTTTCTTAGTGCCTGCAGAATCATCATCATAACTTAATAAAGTAGATTTCATTAACCATTGAGTGATTTCATCATGAAGTATGACAATGATTAATCTAAGAAACCTCCGACGCACCTGGGCAACAAAGTTGCTAACCACACGACCGTCATCGATACACATCCTAGGGCCATAGGTATTGAAGATCCGAGCAATCCTAACCTGTTTGGCAACCAATCAATGTAATTGGTAATTTCTTTCTCTCAATCAGCGATCATGATTATGAGAACCAAATAATTACATAAACACAAACAGACCTCAACATTGGCGCCTCTGTGGTAGTCCATGGTCAAAGTCTCCGCCGTACGTTTGCCTTCGTCGTAACAACTCCGGACACCTATTCCAAATATGCCATAACTAAACACTCAGTATCAATTCAACAACACACAATGATCTCAATCAACAAGCATTTGATAGACTGGGTCACTGGTTAATGAGAAAACAAGGGCAAAAACGTCAAAGGTAAATTGATGAAAATATCCCACTCAAACAAAAGGGACAGTTCTCAGATTGAAGGACCCACACATACAAACACTAACTATCTACGGTTCAATTGGTTTTGACTAGATCTGGTCGTAAAAGGAAGCGTATGATGAATACCAGTACTGTATTTTTATTTATCTGCTAACATGCTGGTTATTGAGAAGACAGGGAAGTAATTAAATTAGGATTACCAATGGGATTAACGTTTCCCCAGTAAGTCTCAACCTGAGGATGTTGGAGAGGGTCTCCATAGACCTCACTGGTACTCGTCAATAGAAA
The DNA here is from genome assembly GCA_023374145.1 of Lepidium sativum. Classification (NCBI taxonomy): domain Eukaryota; kingdom Viridiplantae; phylum Streptophyta; class Magnoliopsida; order Brassicales; family Brassicaceae; genus Lepidium; species Lepidium sativum. The sequence goes on along the minus strand of JAKUCM010002793.1, from coordinate 22,713 downwards.
TCTAGCTCCCACTCTTTTAGCTAGACCCAACATGTTCAATGTTCCCACCACATTCGTCTTGTATCACCTTTGCTGAGTTAAAGAAGATCCAAACACAATCCAAAGATATTGAATTCCAAAAAGAAAATTAAAATCAAAATTGAAAAGGATATGATCGTCTTGACGGGATTGAATTTGTAGTGAACCGGAGAAGCAGGGCATGCCAAATGGTAGATCTGGTCAACCTCTAGCAAGAGCGGTTCCACGACGTCGTGTCTGATGAGCTCGAAATTTGGGTTTCCAAAATGGTGCATCACGTTTTCCTTACGTCCTGTGAAGAAGTTATCGACGACGATCACGTTGTCTCCTCTCGCGATCAACCGGTCCACCAGGTGAGAACCCACGAAACCGGCTCCACCGGTCACTACAATCCTAAGCCCTTTGCGTTTCAGACCTAGAGGGATTTTGCCGCCTACCGATCCGATCCGGGTCATATACTCGATGCTAGACTTCCTTTGATACGATGATACCTCCGATCGCATTCCGGAAAACGAGGAAAGTGGATCCGCCGTGGAAGGCATTGGTTTAGGGTTTGAGGATCCAGAGAAAACTGTGAAAACTAATGTGGCGATGGCAATGCCGACAAGCACGAAGACGAGTCTCTGTTCTCGGAGCATGTAACGGATCGGACGAATCGCTATGAACGATGGCTTTACTGTCTTTGGATAGTAAGCTTCCGCTTCCCGTTGCTCAATCTCGTGTCGCCGGTATGTCAACTCGGACGCCATCTGGTTGTTCTTCTTCTTCTTCTTTCTCAATTCAAATCGAAAATCAGAAACGGAAATTCTGGATCGAAAATCGAGAAAGAGAGAAAGAGTCAGAGAGATAGAAATCAAAGAAGAAGTAATCAGAGTGTCTTTGATTTCAGAGTCGAACTCGCCGGAGACTGAGTCGAACTCGCCGGAGACTGAGTCGAGCTTTAGGACGAGAGCGGAAAGCGAAATGGGTTTTATGTATATAAGTAGAGATTCATGTGACTGTTTTGTCCTCATACTCTGCTTTAATTACAATCATGCCCTACAAATAACTCGGCATTTTTCTTCTCTCCTTTAATTAAAAGCGTTTTTTCAGATTGGAAAAATATATTTCTTTCAGTTTTTATTCTTTATAGAAAGTTTTCTTTATAAACATAACTCTGCTTATTTTTCTTTGCTTCTTTAGATTTTGGGTCTAACATATTTATTGCTATTCAGAACAAAGTGAATTAAGTTTAGTTAATTGTAGAAAAAAAAGTATAGGTGTATAAATAGAATTTTGAACAATTAAACCTAGTTAATAGTAGTTTAAGGACGAAAAATGTAGATTAGAAGAAAGTCAATAAGCGCCTAATTGTCACGCAAAGCCAAATTTGATGACCACTTTGAGTGATTTCAACGCCCCAATCACTATTCACCTAACCTATATTTATATTATTACATTTGTATGCATCTTTATATATCGTTTTCAATATATATTCTTGTACTATTAACTTTGGTCAACAGTTTTGATATATTCATTTTCATAACGATTTCAATTTGTGCTGAGAAACGTAACATAAACAATGTTTTGGTGTCGGTAATGGAGCAAGAGAGGCACATTTTTAATACATATTTTGTAAGAAAACTATAAGACAAGAAGAAAAACTAAGAAAGGCAAAGGAAGAATTAAGAAATAAGGAAAGTGGGGACGAGAGAAGAGGAGGTTCGCACGTCGAAGATGGGTCGTTGACTCTGATGTGGAGCTCTATTATGGTGGAGTTACACAATTATAGTTTTTTTTTTTTTATCAACGGCAAATTATATTAGGCCACAACTGGCCGGTCCAATAGTCAAATTTCTACGTAATATAGACGGATGGACACTAGACTAAGAGCCATTTGCCAATTATAATACTAGTTAAAACTTCACTTTTTAGTTAGCCATTGATTGAGAAATCATGACTTTATTTAGTAATGTATGTTTTTTATCGAATAGTTTGGTTATTCTTTGGATCGTCCATATAAGACCATATAACTCAACTCTTCCTCCACAATTTTATCGGTTCTTAAATTTATTATTACACAGCAGACCGTGGAACCAAACGACCACGGTTCAAACCACAAAGGAGATTGAAGTAGGGACGTTTAGGCCTTCCATGACCATTACTAACGCCGTTAACATTAACACTTTGGACACTTGCAGTGTTGGTAACTCGTATAGGAGTCACAATGATAGAGGCTGGATCGGCAGTTCGCAGGTCAAGCCAAGTGATGATGTCAGCGAACACAAGGTCAACGTTACAGTCAGGCTCACCTGACGTCAGAGCGTGCCACATTCCCGGATACAACTTGAGAGTCTTGTCCCTTGTGCTAGCTTTCTCGTACAAAGCTTTGCTTATCTCTGGATCCGTTACTGTATCAGCTTCTCCATGTAATACGAAGAAAGGCATTGTTATCTACAAAAACCCATCATGTTGGTCAAAGAAGTTTTGTCAGTAACTCCTATTATCATGGGATCAATAAAAATATGCAAGAGATATGAACCTCGTGGAGAGTGTCTTCAAGGTTCATGCTTGTCCTGAGCATTTCAAGTGCGGTTTTGAGCCTAGGCTTGTCTTGATATATCAGCTTGTTGTTCTTTACCTGCATTTACACACCAAAATATTTATGACAAAACTGGATGGTTAGAGATTTGTGTATACATATATGTACTCCACATAGACTATAAAAGACCTCTTCTCGCTTGACGAGGTCCTTGAAAGCAACGTTGATCACGTTTTTTGTTGGAACTATTTTCCATTTCGGTATGATTTCTTCGACTCTGGTTAACAGACTAATCACCACAGCGTGTGGCTTCACATTCTCAGATATCTGCAATTCATACATAACAATATATCTGTAGAGTTCAAAATCATCATCTTACAACACTCTGCAATCTAAAACAATTGTGGGTTTGTTATGTTTTTGTTTTGACCTTACACATTGGAGCGACAAGAATGGCGCCGTTCCAAAAGGAAGGATCTTTCTTGTGAAGCAATAAAGTGACTGCACCTCCCATGGATTCTCCATACAAGAACCTGCCTTTGTCCATGTACTCTTGCGCTGGTGTCACATAAATTTAACAATTTTTAGTCTTGGGGTTTATGATAAAATGGAGAAGAAGAAAGACGAATGTTGTTGTTACATATGTAAATGTCATACCGCAGATAGAGGTGTAATAGTCGTAGCAATCGTTGACAACATTCCCAAATTTCTTGATGTAGCAACGAGCTCCCTTAGACCTTCCATGACCTTCATAGTCCATACCAAAAACAGCGTACCCAGCTGAAGCCAGCCTGATTCCGCATTCTGAAAACAAATACATGTCTCAGGGAATCATTTCAAAGACCTGATAGAGCCAAATTTCTCAACCACCAAGCCAATGGATACACACGTACGTAACTAATTTGATATACACATCAATTACTCTCTAACTAAAGGAAAGACCAAATATAAATTTAAAATGAAATCAGATTAAATAGTCTAGAGTCGTTAACCCAAACCAACCACCAAAAGTAAGACTTGTTGACCTACCGACCCTATCACCCATAATAATTTAACTTTTCAGAGGCATTTAAGGAGTATTATTATTACAAACGTAAACTTTGAGAATTGGTTGTGAGATCCACAGTAAATTGAATTTATGATCCGTGAGCTGCCCTCATCTATCAATACGGAGATAGTAACTATCAATCATCACATTCTAATTATATATATTAAAAAAGTACTACATAGAGTGAACATGTTTATTATTTTTCTTCAAGAAATCAATCCCAAACATAAATTTAAGATTTGCAACATTTCTTCTATACAGAGTAGGAAAGAAATAAATCACACTGCCAAGTGAAGGCCATAGTGAAAATGCATTAAATAGCGATATTTATGGAGAATGGTTTGCATGATCAACAATTGGAGGGAGGAAGATAGAATAAAATACCTCTCATGGAGTCACTGCACTCCATTCCGTAACCTGCAAAAGAAATAAAAATACAATCCCCAATTGAATTGAATATAATTAAACGATCCTGATTTTTGTAATCTGTGTAATGAAAAGCAGCTTATTAAAATAAGCAGGAAGTTAACCATGGCAGAGGAAAACAAGAGCTTTGGGAGAAGACGATGATGGGATCCATCTACAGGCGAACAACTCAACACCTCTCGAATTCTTGATGTATTCCTGTCTCAATTTAAAATACAATCCATACACACATTTCAACTCACGAAGCTCAACTTCTCATGTATGTTAATAGAGAATCGAATAGACAGAGAGAGAAAGACAGAGAGAAAGAACCTGGTGGTATTGGAATTCCGACGACTTCATCTTCCACAATTGATGAATATGGAGCCAGAGGGAGTGAGAAGGTGAATGTTATAAGATGCCGTGTAATCTCCAATATTTATATACAAGAGTCAAAAGTTACACTATTCTATTTTTTTATTATTGTATATTTTATTTACGGAAACCAAATTGAATGCTCGGAAATTTGTTGACGTCACACTCAGCGTATGAACTAGACAGACCCAACCATTCATTAGTCGGACATTTCGACTTCCACACAGATGTATGTAAACCTATACTCATTATCCCAAATCGACACATTAATAAGAGAGACAACTAGTATTTATCACATTAGTCAACAAAACATCAGTTTAAAACAATTGGAAGCATAGCATCCTACGGAGAAACAAGTCTAACCCCATAGGAAAAAACAGATTTAAAGAAAAAAAGAAGACAAGATCATTTGACGTACGTATGGTCCCATCGTTTGGTAACACCGCTACGAAACGCAGATTGCAAAACGCTAATTCTCTCTTGGAAGACTGTTTCCTTTAGACCCTCTATCACTTCCTCTTCAGCATCCATTATCAGTTCCAAGTGGTCCAGAACCTTCAATTTGCTCTGCAGTTTCTTCAGCTGAATATAAAGAGAAGCAATAACCTCCGGGTAAAGACAACAAGCAGATTGAATGAAACAGAGCTTTTACTGTTAGAAGTAAGGCCCAACCTGTTGGTCTATTACTGTTGCAGCTAGATGTTCCATTTCTCTCTCTTCTTGATCAGCCAGTAATTTTGCGTGAGCCGCTGCAGCTCCTAAAGCAGTTGCCACTGCCGCTCTTATCCTTAAAGCTACAGGTAGACCCTGAGTCCCGTCTGCAAAATTATATAACGATTACAAATCTTAACTTGATCTTTCATTCTCGCATCAGATCACAACACAAGTTACCTTTATCTTCTTGCTGTTCCTCCATATTTGTATCCTTGCCTATTTCCGTTCTGTGAACATAATTTTGGGTTTAGCCTTGACAGCGACATGGGAAACCAAGCCATAAGAATTTTCTGGGTTTATAGAATCAAACCTGTCAACTGCTGTATTGGCGTAATCATCAATTTCAAATATATTTTTTGGGCACGAGGCTTCATCACATAGAGCTGCAATTGCAGCCTTTGCAGCAGCAGTTGTGACAGACGGACCAACTTTGCTTGCCATGAAAGCTACCTGTTGTGCAATATGTAAATATGTTATTTCTTCAATATTCTTTTCCACAAGAGTACAAAGGGCACTCTTTGCTATAGTTAAACGCAGAGAGGAAACGAAATGCTACAGTTAAGGCACATTGTTTAACAAAATATTCACCTGTTTCATAAGTGAAATATCACAGTCTGATACTAGTGCAACGCGTTTCCTTTCTGCTGGAGGCTCATCTTCATTCACATGATCTTCCTTTTCTTCCCTGGTTGCGGTTTCCTCATGTTCTTGACCATCAGTTTTCACCTGTTCTGCAAGATGGGATACAGACAAATTGTTTTCTCTGTTTTCATCCTCGGTTGAGATAGAGGAATTCAGTCTTCCAGAAGTAGAAGAACCCATCAGAAACTCTCCAAACGGAAGCTCAATGAGTTTAGAAATGCAATCTAGTCTACTCTTTGTAGAAACACTTTGGGCAATGAGTTCCCAATCATCTCCATGTTTCAGCAGAGATTCTAACAAGAGGAGGATCTCTTCTTCTGTCCACACAGCTGCATCTGAATTCCCAATCAACTTAAAACTTTCTGCAGCGTTGTTTTCCCCATAGTTTCCATTCTGGAAACACTTTTCACATATGTTGAAGATACTCTGCCAACATCATATGTCAGGAAACAAACAAAAGAAAACATACTGAAGAAGATGACAAATATAAATCCATAGCAAACAAAAATTACCTTGCTATGTTGATAGAAAGCAGAATCACAACGTTCTTTACAATGCCCACAGATAATTACATTGTCCGTCTTCTTCAAATCGCAGAAAACATTTGAATAGGAGGTCAGCGGTGGTAGTTTGATGCTGGTCTCAGCTCTTTCCTCAACAAGGGGAGGTGCGATGATAGGCCTGATAGAATTAGGGGTTGCAGTAACTCGAATTCCAGCGGGAGTTCCTTGTTCGGTTTTAGCAGTATCCACCAACAAAGCATGATCACCTTTCTTCGAAGAAGAGCCAAAATTAATCAATCCCCACTTATCGAGGAAGAGAAATACTTTCTGAAGCAAATTGACATCGCCCACGAGAAACTTGCGGATGCTGGTGAAGGTGAGCCTCCTAGAAGTGTCTTCTCTATACTTATTGATAATGAAATCCCTGTACTCCTTGTAAACTTTAGGGGTTCTAGTGATAGAGCTCTCACTGAAGAACTCCTCGAATTCGCGTCTTTCAATTTCGTGAATATCATCCCACAAGAACCAACCTAAAAGAAAGGCAAATCAATTTCACTGGAGAACGAGAAAGGGAGAAATTCAATTGTAAACAAACCCTAGACTAAGAGAAAGCTCTTCGTGAAAACGGAAACAGTCGAACGAGTAAACAGTTGAAACCCTAAAAATCTGAAATGATGGTCATGTCATTGAAAAAGCTCAGCGAAAGTTGAAAGAAGTGAAGCAAAGGAGAAGACATACTGGAATGAGAAGGGATGGTGTAGAGCTCAAGCTCTGGTTCTTTCCAGCTTGGATCAGTAGCTTCCATGCCGTTTACGCACGAGATTGAAACACCGATTCCCTCCAATTCGCAAACTCAGATAAACGCAAATCGCAGTGACCAAATAAATTTTATTTACTAAATGGTCATATTCTGAGTTCTTGCGGAAAGCCCAGTCAGTATAAAAATCTTACCAGGCCCAAACCAATACTCACAATCAGCAGGCCCAAATCGTTACTCTCTATCAGCAGGCCCAAATCGCTACTCTCTATCAGCCCACTTGATCTTAGCTTTTTTTCATAACCATTTTGGACTCATCTCCTAATTCCGCAATTACGTTTGAACGGTTTAGAATGTTTGGTAATTTCATCAGCTTGTCACCAAAATTTAATGTCAAATATAAGTGGTGAAGAGACCAAACGATGCCGCTTGATCATCATTGAAACTGTCCGAAGAAAGTGCAAACATTGATAAGAAGAGTTCAACTAAGAACAGGATGCTTTAAGAAACAGCAAAACAAAAAGGCCTCTATTAAGTTTTACGAGTCAATCCGAGCAAACACGCACAAAAGAAGCAATCCACTTAAGTCATCCTTTGGGCAGCCTCCTTTGCAAGAACTCTTTCCTTGGCCTTGGTCTTAGCCTGCGACTTTGAACCCATTATGCCTCCTCCCCACTTCTTCCTGTACTCCTCATACTTGTCGTTGAAGTTGGCCTATACAACAAAAGCAGAACCAAGTTAAGTTTCACAAGAATCTCCAACTATGTAGTTTGGCTTCAAAGTTCACAATTCTGTTTGTCAAAAGAAGCTTTTACCTTGATAGCCTCAAGGATTTTGCTGAACTCTAACTTGTCCTCGTTCTTGACAGTGGTAAAACACACGCAAGAAGCAGTCTTTTGGTGAACAAGCTGAAAGTAAGAGGCAGAAAGAAAGATTAAACCTCCATGCTAATTAGAGAAAAACCATACCAGGGTGGACACAACTCTTACCGCTCCAAGGCGAGATTTCCCCTTGACAATGCAGTAAGGGACTTCCATCTTCCTACACAAAGCAGGCAACCAGACGACCAACTCAATTGGATCAACATCATGAGCAATGACAACAAGTTGTGCCTTGTTCTGCTCAATGAGGTACGTCACATGGTTGAGACCATATTTCAGAACAATGGGCTTCTTAGACTCCGTAGGCTTTCCCTCAGCTTCAGCTTGAGCTTTGATCAGAAGACGCTCTTTCTTGGCAGCTTTGTCTTCTGGCCTATACTTCAGAGCGATCTTGAAGAGGTTTGTTGCTGAAATTGTCAACACAGAGTATGATGAGGCACTAAATTAAGGGAGAAACAGAAACACAACCAAGTCTTCTCATAATATTACAGCAACTACATAAGATAAATAAAATAATCTACAACACTGGAAGACATTTGAATAATAAACAATAGCAGCAACTTCAAAACTATATGTGGTGTTTAAAGAGTGAATAACAAAACATCACTGAGAATTGAATAGACTTTTACCAAGGTTCTTGTCAAGAGTCTTGGTGAATTGGTTAAGAGCTGGTGGGACCTTCAACCTCTGCTTAAGGATCCTCTTCTGCCTTTGAAGACGGATTGACTTTGGCCATTTGATGTATCGAGAGAGATCCTTCTTTGGAGGCAAAGCTCCACCAATACCAAATTGCTTTGGCCTTCTCTCAAATAGAGGGTTTGTGACTTTCTCCTGAAAAATATCAGAATTCACAGCTCAAACTTAATAAAAAAACCAGGAACAAATAAATTGATTGTTGACGAAGCTTAAACAAGACTAGAAGTTTAAACAACAAATTAAGGGCATACCGTCTTCTTCTTGGCAGCTACCTTTACTCCTTTCTTTGGGGCCTAAAACCAAATCGTGGCGTGATTAGATAATTGAAGTAACCAATGACCATATGGTGAAGAAAGCCATTGCCCTCTAAGAAAAATTTGGGATGCATTTCATTAGCTCTCGACTATCAAATCTAGAGATCCCTAAATCCTAATAAGATCAGCAATGATCGTCTCAAAACCGTAAGTAAAACGAAACCCCAGCTCATCGTTAAAGCAAATGCATCTGCTTCGAGCCGAACGAAACAAAATCTAATTCGTTGATTTTACCATGGAAACAAATAACAAACTGGTTCCTATCCAACGAAACCAAGAGAAAATATGAAACGTAAAGAGCCAAAAGAGATTAGATATACCATTGTCGTCCTCCTAAGCTCCGACTCTAAATGGTTTTCTGCAAAAAGACGGCTAAGTCGAAGAGTATCACTGGCTAGGGTTTTGCCTTTATATATAGTACAAGAGATAGGGCTTCTTTATTTTGTGAATAAATCAAACTAAAATTATAACCCAGCTTAATTACAAATATATCCCTAATTTTATTTTTCATATTGGTACGAGTTACGTGGTCTTTTAAAATCCCGGTTTAGATATTAAACCATATCAAAAACATCGTAATTAGTCGACTAAATATCTTATTAGGTAGAAGTAGGGCCAAGTGTCAGACCATAACCCAATCAATCAGTTCATACATTTAAGTGTTATGTAAAGATTATCAGTTAACGATATAAATGATGATGGTTCATGAATATCTACCGCAAAATCCAAACTTTGACCGATTTTATTCATCGTTTCAGGGAGAAATTTCCTTCGTGATCGGCGGATTGTGAATGCCGTTCACTGAGATAAGTTCCGGTACGTCCACATTCATCTATTTCGTCTCGTGATTCACCCTGTTTCTTCCCCTCCATGCTCTGTTCTTCTCTTTTTGTTTATCTTTTCTGCATTTTTGTTAGAGGGTTTTGGGTTCTCGAATTCTATTAAAAAAAACTAACTTGTTGTTCCGTAGATCTAGCAACTTCTGTACATATTGTGGAATGTGCAATTGGTATTAGTATGGGAATAGATTAGATCTCCAGTTTACATGCCATTAGATCCTTTGTAGTGTTTAGTTTGTGCTACGGATTCTCTGGAAAGAAACCTGTATTGCATGCTCCGTTTGTTTCGCCTTTAAATGTTACTATCTGATCGTTAAGGCCAAAGATTTCACTAGATTTTTAAAGTTGTAAGCTTTCTATTTGGTGTGCCAAATTCTTTTCCTCAGTCACAACAAATGTTCTGTTGACTTATCAGTTTCAGGGTGGATTGAGGTTTAGGTAAGCTACAATGGCCTCAATTCTTTTTCAAACCCAGGAATTGCAAGAATCTTCGACGGTTCTTGGACATGCAAGATGTGAAAACTACTTTATATCCTCTGGAGAAAGTAGTTTGTCAGATGGCTTGAGGGGTGTATTATATTTTATCGGTCTTGCCTACTGCTTTATCGGGTTGTCAGCAATTACTGCACGGTTTTTCAAGTCTATGGAGAATGTTGTGAAGCATTCGCGTAAAGTGGTTGCAATTGATCCCATTACTAAAGCTGAAGTCATCACATATACGAAAGTATGGAACTATACTATTGCAGACATCAGTTTGTTGGCATTTGGAACTAGCTTTCCTCAGATTTCTTTGGCAACCATCGATGCAATACGGAATATTGGGGAGAAATATAGTGGAGGTCTGTGTTATTGTTGTGTTCCCCATTCCAAAAAATTAACTTTTAACTTCAAAGTGATTTCTTTTATCATGTCTTGTCCTGTAGGTCTTGGTCCTGGAACACTTGTTGGGTCAGCTGCATTTGATCTTTTCCCCATCCATGCTGTTTGTGTCTTGATGCCAAAAGCTGGAGAATTGAAAAAGATATCCGACTTAGGCGTTTGGCTAGTCGAGTTGGTTTGGTCTTTTTGGGCTTACATCTGGCTATACATAATCCTCGAGGTAATTGTGAAAGCAGTCTAAACTGATTCTGTTGGATATATAGTGACGAGGTCTTATATTGTGTTTCTTTTCATGTGTCACAGGTATGGTCACCAAATGTAATTACTCTTGTGGAGGCATTATTGACAGTAGTGCAATATGGGTTTCTTCTAGTCCACGCGTATGCGCAAGACAAGCGATGGCCTTACTTGTCTTTACCAATGTGAGTCTTCTTACCAGAAAATAATATAAGTATCTGCGAAATGTAATCCACTAAAGATTGAGTATTTGTATTTGATAATTGAAGGTCAAGAGGTGATAGACCAGAAGAGTGGGTTCCAGAAGAGACTGATCCATCCAAAGAAGAAAATGAGGTTCATGACATGTATTCAGGTGCTGCTCAAGAAGCTGGTGAATCTGGAAACAGAAACATTGTTGATATCTTCTCTATTCATTCAGCTAACAATGATACAGGTACTAAGTATGTGTAAGTTGTCTCACTATTTATATTATTCACGTGTTTACATTTATCTCTGTTTATGTAATAAATCTAATTTTACCTATACCGGTCACTTCAGCAGGGATCACCTATCATACAGTGGCTGATAATCCACCCGAATCCTCGAGTAAAAAGAGTAAGGCAAAGAATTCTACTGTTTTTGACACTTGGAAACAGCAATTTGTGGACGCAATAACGGTAAAGATATTCAACTTAATTATTGTGTTTTGATTCTTCTATATCCCATTTTTATCTTCCTTAATTTCTTTCTCTTGCAATTCTTAATCAAACAGTTGGAAACAACAGAATCGCAGAAAGTTGATAGCATTAAACTTCGGATCACGAAATCTTTTTGGCAGTTACTCCTTGCCCCTTGGAAACTTCTGTTTGCATTTGTGCCTCCTTGCAACATTGCTCATGGTTGGATCGCTTTCATCTGCTCTCTCATCTTCATCAGCGGAATAGCCTTTGTCGTCACAAGACTTACCGACCTTATAAGCTGTGTAACTGGTATACACACACACCGCTTTCGCAAACTTAAACTATAAGATTCAACTTTTAGCTCTAAAACTCTTTTCATCATACAGGAATAAACCCATATGTGATAGCATTCACAGCACTCGCAAGTGGAACTTCATGGCCAGACTTAGTAGCAAGTAAAATCGCTGCAGAGAGACAACTAACTGCAGATTCAGCCATTGCAAACATCACATGCAGGTCAAAATCTTGAATCCTTTTTGAAAGAATTTTGATCTTAATACTGATCTTTTTGGTAACTATTCCTGCAGTAACTCGGTGAACATCTATGTGGGGATTGGAGTTCCGTGGCTGATTAACACAATCTACAACTACGCTGCATATAGAGAACCTTTATACATAGAAAACGCCAAGGGACTAAGTTTTTCGCTGCTGATATTCTTTGCAACATCAGTGGGATGTATCGTGGTGCTTGTGTTGAGAAGGTTGATTATAGGAGCTGAGCTTGGAGGTCCAAGGTTATGGGCTTGGCTTACTTCTGCTTATTTCATGATGCTTTGGGTCATCTTTGTTGTTCTTTCTTCTTTGAAAGTTTCAGGTATCATATAGAAAAAGTACTATGAGAAACGACCCTTCGAGAAAGAAGAAATAGCCTTAGTACGACACAGGTCTCTATTTTTGTCTTTCTTACTTGCTAAGGGGTTATTATAAAAGGGTTATCAATTGCCTGAATATGTATTACATAATAAATAATGTTGAAATTGATACAATCTCAAGTCGACCCTTTCAATCGATACAACAGTGAATGATCAAGCCACAACATCCAGAGACTTTTAATGGAAATGAGTAGCTGAAATGTTTAGGACTGGGTAACGACAACATGATTGAGCCATAAAAAGCTTACTAGTTCACTCTCCAGACGCTCAATTTCAAAAGACAACAGTTAAGTCCTGCCCAGATAAAAGCCAAAACTAAGACAAAACCAGACGGGTTCTAATTAATCCGGTCACCTGAAGTTTTTCAAAGACTTAAGCAAGAGCACCAGTACAGGCTGTAGCCGGACCAGCTTCGACCTGCGTCTTCACTGAGCTATATCTCTTGGTTATAAACCTGTGCCAAGTTTGAAACACATCAAAGAGAGATTCAGACAAAATCAAATTCTACTTGGGGACAATTTTAAGGAATGAAAGAGATCATTACCTGAAGAAATCCCTCCATAGCAACTCATACATTAACCAGTTGAGTCCGGTATCTCCAGGTCCTTTCCTGAGAAAAATTGAAAGAAAGGTAACTAGACACATATTCTACTATGTCCAAATTGATAAGCTACAGTTCCTGAAGTATTGTGTTTCTGAGAGATTACCTTGGAATTGTGGTTGATGTAGAAATAGTTTTCTTTAGCTCATCGAACATGGAACGAGGAGAGATGCTTCCCATGGCTAACCAAGGTGATATCTTGCAAGAGAAGTTTGCACCAAACACGCTGTTGTTGCCTCCCTTCTGGCTTCCCTTGCTCAACCGAGCCTGACAATCCGCAGCAAAGCTCTTCAGCCTCGTCCACGCCTCTGTCTCTCCACCAACCATTGTCGGTTTACCCTCCTGGTCCGAACAAAATGTTAACTCCGGTATAAGAGCAACACAAGCGTATTAAACCTATGGATAAAAGTTCATTGTTCCTATGAAGATTCCATGGACCTTCAAACAGATTTAAAGCAGGGTAGCTCTACTCCAACAGAAATCTGAACCTATTGGCAAATTTTGAACCTTTTTACGAAGATACATCCTACAAGTTTCCACTTAACCTAAATACCTAAACCTGGAGGCTAGTAATCAATCAAGCTAAGCAAACATTAAGAACATTCAAACCTGACTCGTTCTAGCAGTGGGGTTAACGCCGAGATCCAGGAGAGAAGGAATATCGCCAAGCTCTACGTCTCCCCTAGAAGGCAAGCTTTTCAACTGATCAAGAGCTGCAATAGTCTTCCTAATCTCCAATTTCTGGACTTTGTCCTTGAAAGAACCATAATTTGACGGCAAATCTTCAATTTTGAAGGGTAAATCGTCCAAATGATAGAGAGTGCTACCCCAGAAATACTTGACTTCAACGCCTTCCTCCTTCATCGCCGTCTCTATCTTCCCTTCCGCTTTAACCTCTTCGTGAGACACTTCCCTGTGAGCATAAACCGCGTCCGCTCCAATTTCCTTTGCCAATTCCGCCAAAACTGCTTCGGGTTTCCCAACCCGGACAACCAAATTCGACCCTCTTGCTTGGAGATTCTTCCGGAGCTCCGAGACGGACTCGATCAGAAACTGAGCACGAAAGGGACCTGTTTTGTCGAACCCAGAAGAGGATTTCCCGTAATCTCGAGGGTCGAAGCAGTAAACGGGCAAAACGGAGACGCACTCATCGTTAGCAGAGTTAAGACACTCGTTGTCGTTAACACGAAGGTCATTGCGGAACCAAACGACGGCAGCACGGCGAAGAGCTGCGGCGGAGGAAGGATCAACGGGGCGACGCGGGACGATGGAGAGAGGAGAGTTTAGAGGATTAGCAGAAGTGGTGGATTTGAAAGAGATTCTGGAAGGTGAAGGAGAATTGGAAGAAAGAGAGAGATGAGTGAGATAAGAAGCCTGCGTAGGGATCTTAACTTTGTTTGGATGATGAGAAAACAATTTGAGAAACTGAGTAGAGGTTGGAAAGAATGTGAGAGAAAGAGAAGCAATTGGTAGAGAAGAAGGGACAATGGCGAGTGACGTTTCTTCTTCTGGTTTGAGGTTTTCTTCGAGATTCGAACCCATTGCTTCCGGAGAAGAGAGAAGACTGTAGAGTGAGAGATGATAAGCTCTTCGTCGATTTTCTACCTCTTCCCACACATTTTCTGTTTTAAAATTTTTTTAATAAATATATATAGACTCACTTGTTTTATTATCAACTTTGAAAATATTGATTGAATTTTCTCTAATTGAACATGAAAATAAATAAATAAGAATCGTGTTATAATTAAGTAGTATCTTTTTATTCCTTCTATTGCTTTAAACAATTTAAATGAAAAATAATTCTGTTTGAAGATTTCAAAATTTTAATTAATTTTACAAAGATTTTGAAGGTAAGAACTTGAATAATGAGCATTAAAAACATAAAGAATCAGAATCATATTTGGAGCTTCCAATTGCATATTATATATTACCTTTTTATATAATTTTTGATATCTTTCACACATATTAATATGGAGCTTATATATTATGGTCAATGGTTTGTACTAAGTGCTATGATTCATAATTTGGTTCAAACTCTCACAAAATTCTACTGTGCAAGTTATAAAGGAACACAACACTAAAATCATCAGAATTTCTTGAAACAAAAAACAAGCCAAGTGGTTAACAGTTTTTGATCTGCAAATAAGTAAAAGAGCAGAAGATTCGATCAAACAAGATCATGAAGAACAACTCTATTCCGTCGATTTCGTGTATATAACCTCTCAATGATCAGTCACATCTTCTGCAAAACCCATCACAAAAGCTTCAAGATTTGTATAGTTGTGTAAGTAAAGTTAAACGAATGATAACAGTTCATGCAATGAAGTATAAAGAAATGTTTGGAGAATGATTCAAAAGGTTCGAAGCATAAGGATGAGAAGCTCATGTTGGAGAAGTGGAGCGCGTGCAAAGCACAAGAGACCAGAGATCGATCGTGTTTGTTTGTTGGTTTGCACGTGCCCTGCTTCTCCAACGTGGAGATTCTCACCGGCAATTCCCAAAGTATATTATGTGAGCTTTTATCGAATGAGAAACTTTGCTTATGGAACGTTTGTTTATATAGGCACACACATTACACACATATATGTGTAGGCGTGAGTGTATTTTACGTAAGGCAAAAGAACCATGCCGTTCAATGATGACATCTCACGCGAAATAAGGGAGATATTAGAATAGTGATGAGAGAACTAAATGATCACTGGGACCAAACAATATACAAAGGCTTTGGTCCATCAAAATTAGGTTTTGTCTAAAACGTTGGGGTCTTGTCTGTCCTCAATTTCACAAACTCTAACGTATATGATCTCTAGCTAGCTACTTAGGTGTGTACCATATCTTGTGTTGTATTGCTAGCATTCTATGCATTCAGTCACAAGCAAGATCTTAGACTCTCTGAATCTCAGCATTAACCTTAGCATCTACTCTAGCGTCTGGTAGGATTCATTCACGGGTATATTGAATTCAAATGCGTATCCACTATACTTACCTACCATTAATAATCCATTTATACGTTTTTTTTTCATTTAATACTGATATGGATATGTATATATCATGATTATAAATGCAGAAGCATTTGAATAAAGAAGATAAGAGTGAGTGAAGGAGAGAGAGAGAGGAGTCAAAAAGGGGAAGGTGGGTCGTCAAAGACTGTTTGGGGCAAAAGAAGAGAGGAATAATGAAAGAGTGCACGTAGGGCTTTGCGTGTTGCCCTAATTTTTTCTAACATTTAATAATACTAAAATACACTATACATTCAATTTATCATGAGTTCTAAGGTCCCTACATTCAGAATCATGCCTCCCTTTTAAGTTGTTAATTGTATACATATTATATGCTCTCTGTTTAATGTATAATCCTCCTCACTCCTCACATATACTCATAGGTAAATACGAAGTCAAACAAGCGATGATGATCGAATTGTGGTTTAAACTCGTTATCGGAGGTCCGGGGAACACAAGTTCGATTTATTTTGGAGGGGAATTCAGGTGAGTTTTCCTGGCCCTTAAGAGGATGTACGGTGCAAATGGCATTTAACTTAATGGCAGACGGTAAGTCAACTTAAGGCAGCGTATTTGCATAACTCGGGATCGAATCCTCCTGCCTATATTATGTAGAAATTTGGATATTGGGCCAGCCAGTTGTGTATCAATATCATTGCCGTTGATAAAAAAAAAGAAAATGTACGGTGAAAAGAATCGAAGATGCATGGACCCTCAGTGTCAAATATCTTGGTCCTTAAAATATAAGGTTTCTATTGTCTAGAGTCGACGATCCTCTATAAACCAAAACCTCTTAGTTATCCAAAATCGGAACCTAGCTAAGTGAAGAGTCTAAGTGTTTAAAACTAATTTGCTTATATGAATGTCATTTGATTATGCAGCAGACTGTTATTTTGAAATGGCTATCTGAAAAGTGGTGCTTAAAAAAAGATAAAAATACATAGTGAGACAGTGTGTGTCTCCTGGAGCAGAGATAAATCAGAAACAAATCTTTTGTAATGTAAAAAGAAGTGACAGAGAGTCAGACAATGAAGTCATCACCAAATCTATAAACACATTAATACTTACGTGTCCGTATCACACTCGTGTTTCCCACTTAATGCTCTCTCCATTTATTGAACGAACCATCGTCTAACTAATGCTCTTCTTCTTTTCATAACTTTAATGCATTGGACTGTTATGGAGTGTCCATGTATTTCAAAGTGTTTGATGAGAGTTCACTCGATTCCTTTGACGCACGAGTTTTGACCTTATAAACGCTTATGTCATCATCAACAATGAAAAACAGCTACCCAACAAAGACTCTTCTTTCCCTAATTCAACGTCACATGTATGTAGAATGATTGCTTCTTCTTTTCTCCATAGATATTCATAACATTAGACCAATATCCACTTATAGAGCAAAGATTGAACCTGCGTCTCCTCTAGCTTCTAACACCGAATCAAGATGCTTATTTTTAGATAAAAATCTATATGTTAGATAATTGTCGTAAGCTAAGAAAAACTACAACAAAACATTAGAAAGAGAGTTTCCTTTTCTTGCAGACCATGGAAGAAGTGACATTGACAGATACAAACATCTCAGCAAAACTACCGATCAAACAATAATGTTATTTCTTGGCATAGGTAATGAGCATTTGGTTTTGCTGAATGTTGAAACCTTGAAGTCCCTGCATTGCAACCGTTGACTGCATCTCATCTGCAAACTCCACAAAGGCGATTCCAGGTTTGGCTTCAATCATCCTAACCTCTTTGAACCCTTGGTACTGGCAGAACAGCATCTGAAGCATCATTGGAGTTGTCTCGTGAGGAAGATTTTGGACAAAAAGGATGCTATTTGGCGGTGCTGGTGCCTCGGGGAGATTGGGTTTCACACCACCCAGGTATGGTACTTGTGAAAGCTGGGAGAAGCGTGGCAGTACAAACAATTATTAGAATACGGTACGGAAATCAAGAGCATTTCCCAAAAGCATGAAAGCGCTAAAGAATCAATATCAGAGTTAAGATACTCACAGGAGGTGCAGCTCCATAGACACCTGGATATGCTGGGTTCAGGGCCATGCCCATCTGTGCTGAGTCGTGGTGCTGGTCTTTCCTTTTCTTGCCTCCTGCAATTCCAAAGGTAGATTTCTAGATGTGACACTAAATCTGAGTGTACATTTGCAGCAATGACCCACGTGAGCCAAGGAATCAATAAGCAGATAAAACTTCAAAGTTTTACCTTTCTCCTCATGTCTCTTTCTCTTCTCGCGAGGAACAAATGTACCATCCGCCTTAGCAACAACATCGGATTTTGTTTTGGCATATTGTATTCTCTGTTTAGATTGTCAAGGTTAAGAAATAGCATAGCAAACCTTGTCAATAAGTAGTATTTCCACAGAAACTAAAAATATGAGTGAACATCTCAAAAAATAGCAACAAGGGATAAACAATTTGCCACACTCTAAAAGCAACTTCAGGACTTATGAAGGGTCTCTAAAGTTGCAGTTCAAGTAGGAACTCTATGTAATTACTAACAAAGGTTCCTGGAATTCAACACTCCAATCATCAAAATCAAACATCCATTCAGTAAACTTAAACCCTAATTATGCATTACACGAACTCTAGGTAACACTGGCCATTCAAAGCCATCAACTATGAATTCATCAACAAATTAATTGGAGGAAAAATGGACAATAAAGCGATAATCATACCATGGGTTTATCGTAGAAGGGGAATCCATTCATTTTAGCTATAGCAGTCGAAGCAAATTCGGCATTCTCGAACACTACCCAAGCTTGTCCTTTGTGCTTCAACGTCTTAAAGGCCAACACCTCCAGTATCTTCCCAAACTGAGAGAACACAGCATTCAGAGATTTCTTCAGCTCTGTTGAGAGTTTCGAATAAGTAGAAGAAGACAAATATTTCAATAATCTCAAATCGGAACATATATAAGACGATAAGAGAAGGTATTAATCACCATCAAGCTTCACTTTTTCGTTGAGATTGTTGATGTAAATCGTCTGATTTGGAGAAACCTCCGATCCTTGATTAGCCTCCTGCATCTCCATCTTTCACGAAATCTCCGGCCAATCTGCGAAAGAGGAGAATTATAGCCGGAAAGCCAAATATCAAAAGGTGAGGTTTTAACTTAATCTTCTATTGGGCCGATTATAGAGAACTTGACTATTAATGGGCCTACTATGAAAAAGCCCAGTAATTTTTTATAGCCCATTGACAAAAGTAATTTACGCATGCGTCGTAACATGATTAATATCATTAATGCATTCACCAGTACTATAATATCTACAAATAAATTTTGTTTTTTATGATGCTACAAAAAGAGAGAAATAGAAAATAAAAAAAAGCTATCATATATTTTCTATGTATAAATATAAATTATGCGTCTTGTAAAGTGGTCAAGTGTTATTATTACTTAATCTTCTGGATTCGAAATGACTTGAAAGAAAAGAAAAAAAAAGTTGATAAAAAAGTGAAATGTAAAAATGAAAAAAATGAGAGGAATGAATTGGGCATGACAAGGCTCGATGTTACATCAAGTGCTTTAATAATATTTTTATGAAATTTTGTGTATTTGACTCTCTTTTTTTGTGTCAACAATTGTGGATTTGATTAAATTACTCAAAAATAGAGGATTATAAACAAAATGATCTAATAGTAGCCATCCTTTTTGTTTTATTTTTAATTCCTTTTTCAGTAAAACCAATGTTCACAAATGTCTTAATTTTAAGCCTATCTCTTTTATAAATGTTTCTCTTGCCCTTTTATTGACTAACAATATCCTGTTAGCTTTAGTAAAACTCTAACCCGAATATTCTTTCAATATAATATTTTTTTGTCAACGGCAGATTATATTAGAGTACAACTGCTCGGACCAATAACCAAATTTTTACATAATATAGGCAGAGGGACTCAATCATGGATTATGCAAATGCGCTGCTTTAAATAGACTTACCGTCTACTACTAGACTAGATGTCATTTACATTCATTCAATATAATTAAAACATAGAAATTGGTCATCTGCATTTAAAAAAAAAAAAACATGAATTGATTATACATTTTTATCATTTTTAATTAAATAATTATGGAGTTTGATATTTAAAGTAGTTTAGTTTGTTTCTTCCTTTGATGGAATTGTAGAGTAGCAAATTAAATGAGAGGAAGAGAATCACAACTTGAGGAATGTTTCGACAAATAGAGAATCTTATCTTCTTCATATTTAAGTCATCATTATCTCTCTCTAATTATATAGTAATTATATGCAAACAATATCAAATAAAGTTAATAATAACCAATAAAATAACCCACAGATTTGCTATTTCTACGGCCGCCGTATTACCAAATCCATGAGAATATAAAACCAACTGCATTCATCATTATACTATTTCTCTAAACTTGCCCAATCATTAAACCTTTAAGTATATTTAGAGCATTCGAGGAAGTTTTTATAAGAGTTTCTCAAATAAAAAAAATAACAATAAATTAATAATATTTTTTTATTGTAAGATTCATTTTAATTTCTATAATTTTTCAAATAAATTTTTTTTAGTTTTTAAAGATTCTTTTAATAAAATATTATTATTTAATATTTTATTATTATATTTTTGATGAGAGGTTTTTGTGAGAAGGATGGTCTTATATATTTATAATCATTGTAATAGTATTGAACTGTGACAATCAACAAAAGTGGGAATATGATTAAGAAAATTGGGAAATGAAAAGAAATCAGAAAAAGGCAATGACAATTACTTAAGAGAATAAATAAAATATGCTAATTTAATAGTGAACTAAAATATAACCCATGTTTATAATTTACTGTACATTTAAGTTAGCAGAAAAACACTTATATTTAAGATGAGTAATAAATAGTAAAGTTCCTAAATCAAAGTCAATAGAGTGTTATTTCCTAACAAAAATTTAAGAATGTTTTTCTGATCAAAAAATTAAAAATTTAAAATGTTTTCGTTTGTATTTTATATTGAAGACTAATGTTTATATTATATTATATGAAAGTAGAGCATATGTTATAAAAAGTAGAACAGGAATAGGCGTAGAGCATTAAGGTCGTTATCAATTATGTAAAATAGACTAGAAAATTCCAACAGAAACCCAATTTACATCCTCTTCACGACAAAATACTTATTAGGTTCCGATGTGTAAAATTGGTCTTAAAGCTAACCAAAAGAAAAATAAAAAGCTATATTTGACGTTAACTTTTTATATATTTAAAATGTGTATATTCATGACTATAATATCGACCTTAATTAACAATAATCATTACATGAAAAC
Source organism: Lepidium sativum (assembly GCA_023374145.1). Taxonomy (NCBI): domain Eukaryota; kingdom Viridiplantae; phylum Streptophyta; class Magnoliopsida; order Brassicales; family Brassicaceae; genus Lepidium; species Lepidium sativum. Next base: position 1,400 of record JAKUCM010002793.1, on the reverse strand, counting down.
TTTAATAATCAATTTTATATTTTTTTTTTTACCACGGCATAATAAGACAAAGAGAACAACCAAATAAACTGGATCACCATGGAGAAATTTCCTGCCCCGGCGAGCCAAAGCATCCGCTTTGTGATTGATCACCTTCGGGATGACTGACAGTGAGAAAACCGAGAAGGACGAGCAGACCCGCGTAAACACCTCCTGGTATAGGCTGAAAGCAGGCCAGTCGTCAGGGTGATCAAAAATCTGTACCACGGTCTCACAGTCTATCGAAACCTCAACTTTGGAAATTTGAAGGGCCACCAAGGATTTCATCGCCCATAGCACCGCTTCCACCTTCGCATGTGTAGCTGAAAGACTCCTTGTCACGCCCTTAGCTCCCATTTGTTCTCTGCCCACTGAATCTGAGAAGCAATACCAACCTAAACCAGAGTAGCGATCGGTGTCTTTCGAGGACACATCCACATAGTATTTAAATCATGTGAACTGCAATCTATGTTTATGAGCATATATATATATTTAAAATAAATTTGTGGTAAAAAATGAAAGAAAAAGAAAAAAAGATGAGTGACGTATGAGTGGTTGAGTTATACTAGTAGAGTCAGAAGTTGTCGAGTTTCTTTAGGTAATCAATAAAGTGAGAAGAACACAAGTCGGTTCACGAACTTGTTCAGTTTCCTTTTACACATTTGACAAACTTCCTTTATTTTCCTAAATACTTTACTCTACAATTGTATTATTCCTAAATAATTATGTTCATAAATTCAATTATACTATTTTAGTCATGGAGAAAATAGTATTTTTACAATAAAAAGAAATGAGGAGCAAATAATAATAATAATATTTTGCTATAAATACCGAAACACTTGAACAAACTTACTAAACTAACTCACTCTCTTCCCTTGTCTTTAATCCCTTTGCCATCTCTCTCTCTCAAAAATGGGAATCGGAGAAGAAACCACCAAGCCAATCTGGGGAAGTGTAAGCCACACGTCTTCAAGCTACGCTCTCAATGGCAAAATCATGCTCTCCTCTGCAATCATTCTCTTCGTCGCCATTTTTATGATCCTCTGTTTCCATAGCTACGCTCGTTGGTCATTCCGTCGTCAAGAACGTCGCATTCGCCGCCGTATTCATGCTCATCTCCGCGGTCTCTCCGTCTCTCCTCAAGACCAACCTCTAGATACGACGGTTCTCGAGAAGATTCCGATCTTCGTTTACTCCTCCACGAAGACACCCTTAGAGAAGGAAGAATGTGCCATCTGTTTATCAGACTTCGAGGAAGATGATGAAGGTCGTCTTCTTCCTAAATGTGGTCACGCTTTTCATGTGGATTGTATCGGTACTTGGTTCCGGTCTAGATCCACTTGCCCACTATGTAGAGCTCCGGTTAAACCGGTCGATGAAAC
>JAKUCM010002792.1:0-63071 GCA_023374145.1 Lepidium sativum | reverse complement strand
TAGGTTTATGCACTGATGGATTTAGCCCATTTGGTTTATCCGGTAGACAATATTCTCTATGGCCTGTCATATTGACACCGTATAATCTTCCACCGGATATGTGCATGAGAAGAGAATTTTTGTTTATGGCTATTCTAGTGCCAGGTCCTAGTCATCCGAAGCGTTCCCTCGATGTGTTCTTGCAACCTCTGATACACGAGCTTAAGCAGTTATGGTATAGGGGTATATGCACATTCGATTACGCGCAGAAGCAGAATTTCAATATGCGCGCTGTTTTGTTGTGGACAATAAGTGACTTCCCGGCGTATGGTATGTTATCAGGATGGACGACCCATGGAAGGCTATCTTGTCCATATTGTATGGGTTGGTCAGATGCATTTCAATTAAAGCATGGGAAGAAATCATGTTGGTTTGACTGTCATAGGCGTTTTTTGTCAATGCATCATCCATATAGAAGGAACAAGAAATTGTTCAAGAAAAATAAGGTTGTGCGTGTTCCTCCACCAACATACATGTCAGGCAGTGAAGTGTTGGAGCAAATAGATCATTATGGTGCTCAAGAAACATGTGAACGTGGGGGAAATTGGCACGTGGTAGGAAACATGCCTGACGGATACGGTGAATCTCATAATTGGCACAAGAAGAGTATCTTTTGGGAACTCCCGTATTGGAAAGATCACTTGTTACGGCACAATCTTGATCCGATGCACATTGTTAAAAACTTTTTTGACAACGTGATGAATACGATTTTAAATGTACAGGGCAAAAGTAAAGATAATTTGAAAGCTAGGTTGGACTTGGCCGAAATTTGTGCAAGACCCGAACTACATATCACAACGGATGGAAAGCAACCAATTCCGATATTCCGTATGTCAGGAGAAGCTAAACAAGCGTTGTTTAGTTGGATTTCTTCAGATGTCAAGTTTCCGGATGGCTACGTGTCTAAATTTTCAAGGTGTATAGAGCAAGGGAAAAAAATCTCTGGTATGAAGAGTCACGATTGTCATGTATTCATGCAGCGACTTCTTCCTTTCGCATTACTTGAGCTGCTTCCAACTATCGTCCATGAATCAATCGCCGGTAAATGATTTTTTTGATTTGATTTGTTTAATTTTTCTTAATATTACATTGATTGGCTATTAATAATAATTTTATTACATTTAGGGATCGGTGCATTTTTTAGGGATCTTTGTACCCGAACACTAACATTGGATGGCATTGCTCAATTAGAAAGTAACATTCCATTGTTACTTTGTAATTTGGAAAAGATCTTTCCTCCTGCATTTTTTGACGTGATGGAACATCTCCCAATCCACCTACCACACGAAGCCGCCCTCGGTGGGCCCGTACAATTTAGATGGATGTACCCGTTCGAGAGATTCATGGGCCATCTTAAAAGGAAAGTTAAAAACCAAGCAAAAGTGGAAGGATCGATTGTGGCTGGAAGTCTAATTGAGGAAACATCACATTTCACATCGTATTACTTTAGTCCAGCCGTTCAAAGTAAAAGAACCCAAGTAGGGCGATACGACGATGGAGGAGTTGGAACATCATATGCAATTGCGGTTCCTGAAATATTTCGTCAGGTAGGGCGGCTTGGTGGGAAGTTAAAGGAAGATTATTGGGAAAATCACACGTACTCTCGTGTAGCTCATACGTACATACTGCAAAATTGTGAAGACGTGATGCCATTTGAGAGGTATTTTGTTAAAATATTCTATATACTATTGTATATAGTATTGAAGTATTCTATATTCTATATACTATTGTGAAGACGTGATGCCATTTGAGAGGTATTCTATATTCTATATACTATTGAAGATTCTGATGAGTTCAATGAATCTGAGGAAGACACAGAAGAAGAGGAAGACACCGTTGAAGAATAATTGAAATTTAAATAAGATTTCAGACCTACTATCTCATTGTAGTTGTTAAACCGAACATTTATTTGTTTAAATTATTTTTTACAAATATGCTAGACTCCTGCAATAACATTGCGACACCACATTTTGCTACACCCTTGCTATGTAGCATACGAAACATTGCAATTCCGTAGCAAGATCCCCTATAAATAACCCTCCAATGCAATTCATTTTCACAACTTACCTTTTACGCATAATGACTTGTGAGGCCCCTACCTTCGTCTGGAAAATCCCGCAAAATTACATTTCTACTATTTTACGGGAAATGACATAAGACGAAGGCAGGGGCCTCATAAATCTTTATTTGTAGAAGAAAAAACCGTAAAAGGTCTCCGAACCTTTTATTTTTTAAAAATAAAAATTTGCTATGCCCTTGCGAGAGCTCGGGTCTGGATGTCGCAAAGGAGTTGCAAAAATTGCTACTCTCTTGCGACATCCGGACCTAGACGTCGCAAGGGTATAGCAAATTTAAAAAATTTAAAAAATTGCTACAACCTTGCGACATCCCGGGTCCGGACGTCGCAAGGGTGTAGCTGAATTTCAAATTTCAAATTTGCTACTCGCTTGCGACATCCCGGGTCCGGATGTCGCAAGCGAGTAGCAAGTTTTCAAAATTTTAAACTTGCTACACGCTTGCGACGTCCCGCGTCCGGGTGTCGCAAGGATGTAGCAACACTTGCTACATCCTTGCGACATCCGGACGCGGGACGTCGCAAGCTTGTAGCAATAGATGGAAATCAGTGGGACGTCGCAAGGCCATCGCGTGCCTTGCGAGTCTCTTGCGACGGCCCGCGGATTAAAACCAAAAACGACTTCTTCTTCCCCGATTCTTCCTCTTTCTTCTTCTATTTTTCTTCTCTTCCGGCGACTCCCTTGCGAATCCGACACCTCCGCCTCCTCCGCCGGTCCTCTAACGCCTCCAACGCCTCCGAATCCGACACTCTCTTCTCCCTTCTTCCTCTCTTTCTCTCTCTCTCTCTCTCGCTCTCTCTCTCTCTCTCTCTCTCTCGCTCTCTCCTCTCCCCGCCGCTGTCTCCCTCTCGCCCTCTCGCCGCCGGAACTGACCGCCGGAGGTCTCGCCATCTCCTCCTTCTCCCTCCTCCTCGCCATTCATTGTGAGCAATTTTTTTTTTTCGTCAAATTTTTAAATTTTAGATCTAGGATGCAATTAGTTAGATCTAGGTATGAAATTTTAGATTTAGGCTCCCATAAGTCGGATCTAGTTATGGAATTTTTTTGGAAATTTTTAGGAATTTTTTCGGAATTTTCCCGGAATTTTTAGGAATTTTCGGAACTTTTCGAAATTTTCGGAATTTTCGGAATTTTCGGAATTTTTAGGAAGTTTCGGAATTTTTCGTATTTTATTAGATAATTTTTAGAAATTTTTAGATAATTATTAGGGATTTTTCGGTATTTTTAGGAATTTTCGAAATTTTAGGAATTTTCGGAATTTTGCGGAATTTTTGGAATTTTCGGAATTTTTAGGAAGTTTCGGAATTTTTCGTATTTTATTAGATAATTTTTAGAAATTTTTAGATAATTATTAGGGATTTTTCGGTATTTTTAGGAATTTTCGAAATTTTAGGAATTTTCAGAATTTTGCGGAATTTTCGGAAATTCTCCAAATTTATTAGATAATTATCGGATTTAGGTAACTGTGTTACAATTATCGGATTTAATTATCTGATTTGTTTTTCAAATTTTTTTCCGTGCCAGATGTCTAGATCTCATAATCCATACACGCGATATCTATCGGATGTCGGTGAGCAACCTCCGGCGACTCCTGCATCGGGTTCTAGATCGGTTCCACCGACCCCTTGTGGCAGTTATGGATCTCTCCCGGGGTTTTCCCCTGTTGCTGATACTGGTCATGGAGGTCCCGGTCAGCAACAGTACCTGACACCAGACGCTACTGCGGGGATGACAATCGAGGACATCCTGTCAGATCCGGTGCACAAATTTCTCCCTAATCTTCATCCTAACCGTCCACCGGGGACTTTGTGGTAATATATTTTATTTTTATTTTACAAATTTTGTTATTTATTGTTCGTAATTTTATAATATATAAAAATAAACTAACGTAGGTTTGATGACGACGGAGATTTGCCTACGGCGGTTCGGGAAATATTTGAACGAGATTTCCAGGAACCACATGCTAATTTTAGCCAAACTCCTATCCACATCATCGACAGATGGTTCAGAACGTTTGCGGTAAGAAAATTTCATTATTTTATTTTTTCGTTTATAAGAATTTTACACTTTCATTCTTATAATTTGACATTATTTTTTGTAGCAACGTTTTCACTGGGAAGTTTCTATTACCGGTCTAGTCCGGAAAGAGTTCGAGGCGGTCTTGCGTAGACGGATGAACGATCAGGTGGGTCGTTGGAAGAGTAAGTGGAAGAAGAAGGGCAACGAGGCAATGCCACAGTGGTTCAAAGATTCAGTCTGGGAAGGCTTGATTCGCTACTGGGAGGATCCTAAGTCTCAGAAGAAAAGCGCAAGCTGTCGAGCAGCTCGGTTAGCTGACCCTGATGGGACCGGTCCCCACAAACATTGCTCGGGCAGAACCTCGTTCAAAGCTCGGGCCCGCAAACTGGTAAACTTTTTTACATATAATTTACATTAATTTAAACAATTATTGTTTTAATTTACAATTTCACAGCAAGAGGAATCGGGGGACACGCACCCTGATATCCTAGGCACTCTGTACATCACCAAGCGGAACAAGGCCGGAGAATTTGTTGACAAAAAATCCGAGAAGCTCTACGACGACGTCACTGCGAAGTTGCAGGAATTGACTCAAGAGGGCGGTGATGAGAGCTCAGCATCCGGGGGATTATCTACGGCGCAAAAGAACCAGATCTACACCGAGGTAAACTACATTTTAAATTTTTCTTCTTACTTATATTTTTGCTAAATTTAACTAACTTAATATTGTTATTCTTTTATTAGATCGCTCCCCGTAAAAAAGGGAGAATATTTGGAACAGGTTCTCTTGGGTCCAAGATTGAGCAATGTATCTCACCAGAAGGATTCTCGCAGTCATCCGCGACAACCAGTGACCTGCGGCAAATTGTCGACCGTCAGACCCAAGAGTTGGATCGGACTAACACCGAACTTGCCAAAGCTAAGAAGAAAATCACGACCTATGATCGTTTGTGGTCTATACTCGCCAAGAAGGATCCAGAGCTAGCAGACGCATTTGCCGAGATCAATGCTGAAGACGAAGACACCGGATCCGGGTCGGGAAATTTAGATCGCTCGGACGATTTCTGAATTATAAAAAACATTTTGTAATCTTTTTTATTTAAAAATATTTTTAATTCGGAAAAAATCTTTTTAATTTTAAATTTATATTTAAATATTTAAAATATTTAAAATATTTTTTTATTTTTTAAATAAATTATAAACGGCGTCGCAAGGACGTAGCAGGTAGTTCTCTCGCAAGGTAGTCGCAGGTCGCGCCCTTGCAAGGGAGTCGCAGGACGCGCCCTTGCAAGGGTGTCGCAGGACGCGCCCTTGCAAGGTTGTCGCAGGACGTACCCTCGCAAGGGTGTCGCAGGTCGCGCCCTCGCAAGGGTGTCGCAGGACGTTCCCTTGCAAGGGTGTCGCAGGGTGCGCCCTTGCAAGGGTGTCGCAGGTCTCGCTCCCGCAAAGACGTCGCAGACACTGCTAGGCCTTTGCGACACCGACTTATGCTAGGCGTTTGCGACATATTATTTCCCTCGCAGACCTTGCGACGTCCATGCTACGTATCTATGTTTGCGACACGCAAATTGCGACATATAAGTGGCCATCGCAAGGGCGTTTCTTTTTGCCCATTGCGACAGCCTTGCAAGGGATTTTGCCATCGCAAAAGGCGTGTTTTCTTGTAGTGTTGGCTTTGCATATCACTTTGAGGACGAGATCTATGAAACACTTAAAAAGGGGTTCTGAAAACATAGAGGCGATATTGGATGGTGAAGATGATTTGTACACAGTTTCCATAATCTTTTGGGTTTTCAGGAGATACGGTTACCACCATATCTCCCGGTAAAGGAATCTTTACTAGGCTTTTGATCATCATCCAAGTGTTTGTTATCTCTTCTTATTATATGTGAAAATTGATATATTTTGTTCAATATAGAGATGTATTTCAAAGATTCAAAGAGGGCAATGGAAACTTCAAAGAATCTCTTATTGGAGATGTCAAGGGTATGTTGAGCTTGTATGAAGTTGAACATCTAAGGACCACGAATGATCATATACTGGACAAAGCTTTGAGTTTCACATCGAGCCACTTGCACTCATTAGCTGCAAGTGGGACTTGCCCGCCTCATTTGTGTTGAATAATAATTCATAGTTTGGAGTTAGTGGACAATAAAATATTTTGTCAGTTTTTATTTTCTAATAAATTGGGGGTTTTGAATTTCATGGATTTATTATAGGACTTAATGATTTCAAGGTTTAATGGGTGTAAGTTACATTTCTTTCTATATATTCATGTAATAGGTTAGAGTCTTAGATAGACAGTTAGAGACAATAAAAACCTATTCAGAAAATTTATCTTGTTCTAATCTCTATTCGAACAAGAAAATATATTTTGTTCTACTTTCTGTCTGAACAGTGATGTTCCTCATATTTTGTCGGTTTTGAGCTTATTATTACGGTTATATTTGGGGAATTCATCTGTGTTTTATTGAGATTATAGGTCAAAAACGTTCATAGTTCGAATCATGCTTGAAGGTGGACTTTGGAGATGTTTGAAGCATTTTCTGGTATTGTCCACGAGAGGAAGGATCGATCGATCAACACAAGGAGCGATCGATCAGTGCTTTAACAAGGAATATGCGCACGATCTGAAGAACGACTTGGCTTCTGAGAGATCGACTCAATATCCAAAGATCGATCAATCAACACAAGGATTGATCGATCGATTCCCTTCGAAGAAACCTAATTTCATGATTTTTCAGCTCTTGTTTTGAACCTATAAATACTCTTTTCATATTTATTTTTTTCTTGGAGAGGCATCTTTGAGCTTTGGAAGAACGATTTTTACAGAAGTTTTAGAGTTTGTAAGCTAGGAAGAAGATCTCTTCACACTTGAGAAGAATTTCTGAATCCTATTTCTATTTATTAATGCAATTTCAGTTTCAGTTCATCATGATTTGCTTGGTTCATTGTTCTATGTCTGAGTAGATCTTAGATCGGATTTAGGGATTCTAGGGTTTTAGAATTCACTGTTAGGGAACAAATAGGATTGATGAATAGATGATTCTCCTTCTAATACTTAAGTTTAATGCACATATTAGCTTGATCACCTAGTCGATGATTTTAGGTTGTTAACTTTCCAGAAGTTTGTTAAGAACTAGAACTAGATTAGAAAAGCAATTCCTTCACTACCAACGAGAGTTGATGCTAGGTTGAATTGTGGGTAATTGAACCTAAGTGATAAAGCCTACTTGTAATCTGAAACCAACGAGAGTTAGAACCTTTAGATTATTAGTAGAGAGGTAGATTCAATGAGAGTTGATTTATCTTTATTTATGTTCAAGCCGAGAATATGATCAGATTAGTTCCTGAATAGTTTCCCTGACAAGAGTTCTAACTCCTGAATGAATACCCGATATCCGATTGCTTTAGTTATTTGATTACGTTCGCGTTTAAGTTGTTAGTATTTACTTCTCTGATTTTGATTGATATAGCTTGCGATTCGATAGAAGTTGAAAGTGTGATCTGGTTCCCTAAGGAATTTAACCCCTAAATACTATTACGTTTGATGTGCACTTGCAGTACGATATAGGGTTAAAACTCGTTTTATCAAGTTTTTGGCACCGTTGCCAGGGAACCATTAGTTGCCTTTCGATTTTCTATTTACAGTTTCAAATCTATATCGTTACTTACATTTTTCTTTTTGTTCGTTTTTGTTCCTTTTTAGGTGTATGACCAGAAGTCAAGGTTCAGAAAATCTATTCAACTTGGATAATCAAGAGCTTGAAAGGGTTGAAAGAGAAAACCGAAAAACTAGGAATATGAATCCTCCAAAGAATCAAGCACATAATATGCAGGATATGACCACATTGGTACAAAAATTGCAGAGAGAATTGGCTGAGATTAGGAGAGCACGAGAGCCTACTCAACGTAGAGCAATAGGTGACATGGACACTCCACACACCCACTATCAAAATCGCTCAGCTATTTGACCTCCTGCGATTGAGAGGAATGATTATGAGATCAAACCTCAGCTTATTGGGTTGGTTAAGTAGTATGTCTTCAATGGACTTTCAGGGGAGAATCCTATGGATCACATAGAGAATTTCGAAGACATATGTGGCACTACAAGCTCTAATGTTGTACCTGCTGATTATGTGAAGTGTAAGCTTTTCCATCATTCACTCTCAGACAAAGCTTCTAGGTGGTTGCGTTCATTACCTCCAGGATCACTCACCACATGGGCTCAGGTTCGAGCAGTGTTCCTTGATCAGTTCTACACTAAGTCCAAGACTGCAGCTCTCAGGAGCAAGATTTCATCGTTTCAGCAACGATCTGGGGAATCTCTGAATGAAGCATGAGAACGTTTCAAGGAGTATCAGGGAGATTGTCCACACCATGGATACTCGGATGAGCAGTTTCTCAACACTTTCTATAGTGGAATCGAGTGGGAGTACAAGAATTCCCTGAATGCTGCTAGTAATGGAGACTTTATGACTAAATTTAGGGATTGAGCTTTCACTGTGATTGATAACTTGGCTGCAAGTTTTGGTAGTCATTGTCCAGAATATGATCGAACTAGGAAGGTGAACAGTGTGGAGATTCAGAGGATTGATGACATTGCTGAAAAGTTGGATATTCTGATCCGAGCAAATGAGGGTAATCAGAGGAGTGTGAATCAAGTTGAGGACAACAGATAAGTGGCTCAGGTTCAGGATGATTCGGTTGGTTCCGAAGACCAAAGGGAGGTCGATTATGTTAACTGACAGAACATGGAGCAAAACCCGAACTACCTTTCACACAGGAGCACTAACGTCGAGAACCCTCAGGATGTTACTTTTCCAGCATCCACATTGCCTCAAGGATCACCTTTTCAGGGAAAGCCATTCATTCATAACTTAGGTCAGAGATGGGGTAATCAGAAGCCATTTGTTCCGAATGCAGGAGGAAGTAAATGGCAAAGGCCATATAAGCCTTATGTACCACCGACGATGTAGCAACAACCTTCAGCAACAACTTCAAGAACATCAAACGAAGAGATTAAGGCCTTGATTCAGCAACTTGCTGTTGAGCAACAAAAGACTACAAGAGAGCTTAACTCTAAGATGGACAACATCCACAATGATCTGAATGGGAAGTTTGATTCAGTTTCTATGCATATTAAGAAGCTAGAAACTCAAGTTGCTCAGACTGCTGAGGCTATTAAACGTCAACAAGGAGCTTTACTTGGAAAAGTTGAGAAGAATCCCAAGGAATCTTGCAATGTGGTCAATTCTGAAGTAGGGAGTTCAGTTGAGAGTAAGTACAACCCTCATATTCCATACCCTAAAGAGCTTGTGAAGATAGAAGATCAAGGAGAGTTAACTATACCTTGTCGAGTTGGACAGCTAGTTTTCAGCGATGCCTTGTGTGATTCTGGAGCTAGTATCAATGTGATCTCTATGGAGATTATGCAGAAACTCGATATTGAACTAATGCAAGAGCATCACTCATCATTTTCTTTTGGAGATGCATCTTCTAAGGTATCTAGAGGAAGACTTGTTGACTTCACTCTTCTGGTTGGGAATTGCAAGATCCCTACAGACTTTACTGTTGTTAAAATGGAAAGAGAAGGAGTTGTTATGATCTTATTGTGAAGGCCATTCCTCAACAAAGCTGGTGCTAAGTTAGACTTCCTAAGTCAGAGAGCCGTGTTGTAGAACATGGACAAGGATGTTTCATATCCTATTCGAGCTTCATCGAGTAATTTATGTGGGATGATTCTAGATGATGGAGAGAAGCAAGTAAACACTGAATCATTGACTCAGGTTGCAGTATATGGCGAAGAAGACAGTGATTGTGATGAGGAGTATGGGTTGCTCCGTGAACAGGAGAGGGACTCAGCTGAACATCAATACACTTGTATCCTTTATCGTCTTGACAAATTCTGCAACTATGATGTTAAAGGTTTTGTTATCAAAGATTTTCCAGGTAGTATTGGCTTTGATACTTCTGGAATCTACACGGTCAAAAAGATATGCCAGGATGGAACTGTTGCATTGATGGATGCTTCATGAAGCACAATCCACAAGAAAGATGAACAGTTGAAGAAGTTCATCATTGAGGAGATTAGTGTCCGAGGAGTGAGCAAACCTCACTCAAGTGGTTCCGCCATCTGAATGGCATCCGAGTCAAGTTAATGACAGTAAAAGAGCGATGAGTGGGAGACAACTCACTATTATATAGTTTGTTTTTCGTTTTTCTTTTAGTTTGCATCCGTTTTTTGTGTGTGTTTTTGTTCAAAGTAGGAAGCTTTCGGAAAGAAATGATTGATCGATCCACGAGAGTTGATGTTAGGTTGGATTATGGGTAAATGAACCTAAGCGATAAAGCTTACTTGTAATCTGAAACCAACGAGAGTTATGACCTTTAGATTATTAATAGAGGGGTAGATTCAACGAGAGTTGGTTTATCTTTATTTATGTTCAAGCCGAGAATATGATTAGATTTGTTCCTGAATAGTTTCCCTGACATCAATTCTAACCAACTCCTCACTTCCTCCGTACACCAAGAACATATCCTTAGTATTCCTCAAATATTTTAGGATATTCTTGACGGCAGTACAGTAAGTCTCACCTGGATTTTGATTGGTACCTGCTTGTCATACTTAATGCACAAGTAACATCTGGACGAGTACAAATCATAGCGTACATGACGGATGCTATTCCAGAAGCATAGGGAATCCTACTCATGCGTTCTCGCTCAGCATGTGTCTTGGGACACCCCATCTTGCTTATAACCATGCCATGAGACATTGGTAAGAAGCCATTCGTGGAATCATGCATACTGAATCTGCTCAAGACCTTATCTATGTAAGTGTCTTGACACAATCCGATCAGCCTTTTAGATCTATCTCGATAGATCCTTATTCCAAGAATATAGGCGACTTTCCCCATGTCCTTCATCGAGAAACATTTTCCGAGCCAATCCTTAACGGACTTCAGCAACGGAATGTCATTTCCGATAAGTAAGATATCATCCACGTACAACACAAGAAACGCAACTACGCTCCCACTAAACTTCTTGTATACGCATCTTTCTTCTTCGTTCCTGATGAAGCCAAATTCTTTGATTGCTTCATCGAAACAAAGATTCCAACTCTGTGATGCTTGCTTCAATCCATAAATGGATTTGTGAAGTTTTCACACTTTCCCAACAGTTTTAGGATCAACAAAACCCTCTGGTTGTGTTATAGACACATCCTTTTCTTGAATACCATTCAGGAACACGATTTTGACATCCATCTCATAATCGTAATGAGCAGCAGTCGCTAGGAGAATCCGAATAGAATTAAGCATAGCTACTGGAGAGTAGGTTTCATCATAGTCAACACTGTTTGAAACCCTTAGTTACCAGTCTAGCTTTATAAATCTATATGTTACCATCGACATCAATTTTCTTCTTGAAAACCCATTTACACTGATTGCTTTCGCACCATGAGGTAAATCGCCCAACGACCAAACTTAGTTTTCTGACATGGATCCCATTTCAGATTGTGTGGCCTTTAACCACTTTTCGGAGTCAGGGCCCATCATTGCTTCTTTATATTTTGCAGGTTCATCGTTGTCAACGATCAACAAATCATGTCCTTTAGTCACGAGGAATCCCAAATATCTCTCGGGTTCATGACGGATTCTACCGGATATGCGAACTTCACGCTCTACAGGTGTTGATTCGACAACATCTTGCGAGTCTAACTGCTGCTCTTCCTGTACGAATTGAGCAGCTTCCTATAGCTCTCGAATTTCTTCGAGTTGTAGTTTACTCCCACTGTTTTTCTTAGAAAGAAACTCTCTCTCAAGAAAAACACCATGTCGAGCAACAAACACTTTGTTCTCGGTTCGGTTATAGAAATAGTACGCTTTGGTTTCCTTCGGATAACCAACGAAGAAGCATTTCTCTGATTTCAGTGCAAGTTTATCGGATATTAATCGTTTCACATAAACATCGCATCCCCAAATCTTCAGGAAATACAGATTGGGAATTTTTCCTGTCCACATCTCATATGGTGTCTTTGCCACTGGTTTTGATGGCACTCTATTCAGCCTAAACGCAGAAATTTCTAGAGCGTATCCCCAAACAGATAACGGAAGATCAGTGTGACTCATCATTGATCGAACCATATCAAGTAATGTTCGATTCCTCCTCTCAGACACACCATTCCATTGTGGTGTTCCGGGAGGAGTGAGTTGTGAAATAATTCCACAATCTCTCAGATGGTCGCTGAACTCTTGACTTAAGTATTCACCTCCTTGATCAGATCGAAGAACCTTAATACTCTTGCCAAGATGATTATGTACTTCATTTTGGAACTCTTTGAACTTTTCAAAAGATTCTGATTTGTGTCTCATTAAATAGACTTAATCGTATCTACTGAAGTTATCAATAAATGTAATAAAGTAGTTAAAATTTCCTCTGGCACTTAGGCTCATCAGAACGCATACATCAGTATGTATAAGGCCTAATAAGTCATTGGCCCTTTCATTGACTTTGTTGAAGGGAGCCTTTGTCATTTTGCCCAATGAACAATATTCACATTTCTCAAATGATTCGTAATCAAATGAGTCCAAAAGACCATCATGATGAAGTTTTTGGATGCGTTTCTCGTTTATATGCCCTAAACGACAATGCCAAAAAAAATCGGGTTCGAATCATTTACTTTGAAGCGTTTGATATTAATGTTATATATAGGTGTAGATTGGTCAAGAATATAAAGCCTGTTCTATAATGGGGCGCTGCCATAAAATAAGTCATCTCGAGTAAATGAACAACATTTGTTTCTAATCGAAAATGAAAAACCTTCAGTATCCAAAACCGAAACAGAAACAATGTTTCTGCTTATAGCAGGTACATAGTAGCAATTTTCTAAAACCAAAACTAAACCAGATGGAAGAGACAAATTATATGTTCCTATGGCTAATGCAGTAACTATTGCTCTATTTCCTACACGTAAGTCCACTTGCCCCTTCTCCAAGCTTCTACTGTTGCTTAGGCCCTGCATATTAGTACATATATGAGCACCACAACCGGTATCAAGTATCCATGAAGTAGAACTTGTTGAAGCAACATTTACTTCGATAACAAAAATACCTGAAGTAGCATCATACTGCTTCTTCATCTTCTTGTAATCTTCCAAATATTTCTTGTAGTTTCTTTTCCAGTGCTCTTACTTGTTACAGTAATTACAAACGTCCGTTTTAGATGGGCCGGGCCTGGTTCTGGGTATGGATGTGGCCGGCTCCTTGTTCACAACCGGGTCAGCTTTACCATTTTCCTTACCCTTGTCCTTCCCACGTTTCTTAAAAGATTTACCTCCTTGTGGGGCGTCCTTCTTGACATTCGACTCTGCTGTCTTAAGCATTCCATGCAGCTCAGTCAACATCTTCGTCATACTGTTCATATTGTACTTCAATATGAACTGATGATAACAAGACGACAACGACTGAAGTATGATGTCTGTAGCCAACTCTTTGCTAAGGGGACAGTCTAATTTAGCCAGATTATCAATATAACCCATCATTTTCATGACATGACTACTCACCAAACCATCCTTCGATAGTTTGCATTCGATAAGAGATTTCACCGTTTGGTATCTCTCATGTCGTGCCTGTTCTCGAAACATTCCCTTCAGGCCAGTCACGATCTTGATGGGCGACACAACATTCTCGTACTGCACCTGTAGTTCTGAGGTCATGTTCGCAAGCATCAAGCATTGCACATCTATCACATCATTGAAATGCTTATCCCAAGCATTCCTAGCTGCAATAGTGGCATTGGCAGCCGGTCTAGGAGGCAAGACTTGTTCCAAAACATAGTCTTTCTTCTCCTGCCTAAGAACAATTCTCAGGTTACGGTACCAACTTGAGAAATTCTTCCCATTCAACTTGTCCTTCTCAAGGACAGGTCGAAGGGAAAATGAGTTGTGGTTGTTGTTGTTGTTCGCCATAGCTGAAATTAAGAGAGGTAAAGAGTTTTAGTTATGATGGTTTAAGTGTTGAGAAATCTTAACATATTTAAAAAAACTCACATTGTGTTCAATCAATAGTTCCTCGATTGAATACAATGATCCCAAGTTCCATATTTCAGAAAAATCTGCGTGAGCTGAGCTCATCGCCTAGACCTTAGTTATTTAGGTAAGCAACTTATTTGTCATATATAATTCTCGATCGTGATTTGACATCTTATATGCCAAAATCACTCTGATGTCTCAAAGCTCAAGACGGTCTTGATAGCTCAATCAAGTTAACCAATCTCATAGTCATATGGTAACGGTTACCATTTGCCTCACCCACATCAAAGTAGGTACCTAACCCGAGCTAGACCACCACACGATGAAACGAGTCTTGACAGTTGACATGAATTGGAAAGACATCAATTTCTTGATATTTGTTTGAGGAACTAAACTTTAACTTGAATGTATATCATATATGCACTCAAGAGGGTTAAAAGAGGATTTTAGAACTCAAAGAAATCAAATCAAAGACTTTATAATTTTATTTATGAATTTTTTCTAATCCTGACCCTGTGCCGGTTGGCACCTGCTGGTTCTTCTCCAACTTGGTATAATTTTTCTTAAACCGATTGCAAGAAAACCAGATCCGGTATAATCTTATTAAACCGGGTCATTCAGGGCTATTTTAAATTAGGTTATATTTTATTTCGATTTATCACATCAGAACCCTGAAAACATCAACCCTAATTTCGATTTCAAATAAACCCTAATCAGGCGATTCTAATTCGATTAAAACAAACTTTTAATCAATCAATCAAGCATGAAAAAATTAGATTTCAATAAGATTACAACCAGCTCTAATTTTCGATTTCAACAAAACCCTAATCATGCAATTTTAATTCAATTAAAGCAAAATTTTAATCAATCAATCAAGCATGAAAACATTAGATTTCAATAAGATTACAACCTACTCTGATTTTTAATTTCGGCAATAATACAAACAACTCTGATTTTCGATTTCACCAAAACCCTAATCATGCGATTCTAATTCAATTAAAACAAACTTTCAATTAATCAATCAAGCATGAAAAGATCAGATTTCAATAAGAATACAACCTGGCTCTGATACCACTGTGAGGTTTTTAACAAAATTCAACAATTATCAATTGGCTAGTCTAGCAAAACCCTAAGCCCTAGGTTTTGTATTAACTTAATTGAATATGATAAATAGAGGACTCGATTATACCTGAAGTTTGGTTAGTGCAGCGGAATAAGATCAGGTATAAGATCAGCAAGTGCTCCAAGTGTAGCACCTCTATTGATAGTCCACACGCACGCAAGTATGAGAGAAGTCTGCTAGAACTTTGTGTGCAATTCTCTTAGGGTTTCGACTTGTGCAATGAGCGACTAGGGTTTCTTCTCCCCTCAAACTCGTGCCCTATATCAATATATATATATAGGGAGTTTAAGTTAACCTAATTAATTCCAAGTTGAACTAGGATTAATTTAGGTCCAACCCTAAACACCTAATTAATATCTAGTTGAATTAGGATTGATTTAGGCCTGGCCCAAAACACATGTTTTTATCCGAAACCATGTATTATTATGACATGGCCCTTCAACCAGAGTGCAAAGTGCATATTTTTCCGCTTAAGTACTTCTTGCTTAGGTGTGTATTTCAATAGGATCATATAGTACTAGCAGTGAGTATCTCAACTCACAGATTATAAGTGGACTCTAGCAAGCCATTACAACCCCTAGTACCATATGACTTTGTCTAATCTCAATGTTAGAACCGACCACACGAGTAAGTACAAATGATTGTAGGACATTCCCAACAGGTACTCGATCTAAGTTTTTGCATGAAGTTAGCCTATGGTAAAATTTTCCCAATGACGCTGCGAGTTTTTAAAGTGAATTGGATGCTTCTGAGGATACATACAATGACGTAATCCTTTTCACTTTACTAATTAGCTTACTGAAGGAAACTCCAATGAAGAAACTCATGTATACTCTTTAGTTACCAAAGAATCAGCCAAGTAATTAAAAAGGATGCCCTAAGCAAAACTGGGAAGAATTGGTTTTATGAAAAGAGAGAGATGGAATCAGATTGGAGGTAGTCTAGAGAATAGATGTACGAACTTTTCGCCTCTTGATCGATATTCCCTTGAATGAGACTGCACTTAGATTTATTAGGAAGTCAGTATGGGGAGTCTGATTGTTTGTTTTGAATTGTGACACAAGATTGTTATGTTTGCTAAGCCTGGGGGAAGTACAAGGTAGTCTCTTTTTTGATATGTAATATTCTTGTGATCACTTTGGACTTGATGTGCAGGATCTGGAGATAGTCATTTGTCTGATGAGATGTGATTTTCCTACAGTCTTTCTTTTTTTGCTTGAGGACAAGAAAGAAGCTAAATCCGGGGGAAATTGATGTTCCTCATATTTTGAGCTCATTATTACAGTTATATTTGAGAATTCGTCTGTGTTTTATTGAGATTTTAGGTTAAAAACGTTCAGAGTTCGAATCATGCTTGAAGGTGGACTTTGGAGAAGTTTGAAACATTTTTTGGTATTCCCCACGAGAGGAAAGATCGATCGATCAGCACAAGGAGTGATCGATCAGTGCTTTAACAAGAAATATGCGCACGATCTGAAGAACGACTTGGCTTTTGAGAGATCGACTCAATATCCAAAGACCGATCGATGAACACAAGGATCGACCGATGCCTTTCGAAGAAACCTAATTTCACAATTTTTCAGCTCTTTTTTTGAAACCTATAAATACTCTTTTCCTATTTTTATTTTTTTGGAGAGGCATCTTTAAGCTTTGGAAGAGCGATTTTTACAGAAGTTTGAGAGTTTGTAAGCTAGGAAGAAGATCTCTTCACACTTGAGAAGAATTTATGAATCCTATGTCTATTTATTAATGCAATTTCAGTTTCAGTTCATCATGATTTGCTTGGTTCATTGTTCTATGTCTGAGTAGATCTTAGATCGGATTTAAGGATTCTAGGGTTTTAGAATTCACTGTTAGGGAACAAATATGATTAATGAATAGATGATTCTCCTTCTAATACTTGAGTTTAATGCATATATTAGCTTGATCACTTAGTCAATGATTTTAGGTTGTTAACTTTCCAGAAGTTTGTTAAGAACTAGAACTAGATTAGAAAAGTAATTCCTTCACTACCAACGAGAGTTGATGCTAGGTTGGATTGTGGGTAATTGAACCTAAGCGATAAAGCCTACTTATAATCTGAAACCAACGAGAGTTAGGACCTTTAGATTATTAGTAGAGAGGTAGATTCAGTGAGAGTTGATTTATCTTTATTTATGTTCAAGCCGAGAATATGATCATATTAGTTCCTGAATAGTTTCCCTGACAAGAGTTCTAACTCCTGAATGAATACACGATATCCGATTGCTTTAGTTATTTGATTACATTCACGTTTAAGTTGTTAGTATTTACTTCTCTGATTTTGATTGATATAGCTTGCGATTCGATAGAAGTCGAAAGTGTGATCTGGTTCTCTAAGGAATTCAACCCCTAAATACTATTACGCTTGTTGTGCACTTGCAGTAGGATATAGGGTTAAAACTCGTTCTATCAAACAACCCTCTATTTCACCAACATTTTGGTATCAGAGCAAATGTTTATGTCCTCCTTTTCATCCTTCAGAAAGCCATGGCAGGCAATAGAGCAAATCAATAAGATCTGCTTTCGTTATTTAAAGGTGAAAAGTATTATATTTGGAGTCTTAAGTTGGATATTATGTTTAGGTCTCAAAATATTTGGGACATGGTGGAGAATAGACTTGAAGATGCAAATCCTTTGAAACCAGATCAACGGCTACGTGAGAATCACAAGAAGGATGTGAAGGTGTTGTTCCTCATTCAGACAGCTCTGGATGAGGATATCTTATCTCGAATCTCAGTTGTGAGTACATCTAAAGAAGCTTGGGAAATTATGAAGTAGGAATACATGGGAGATAAGGAGAAAACTAGTGTCAAGTTACAAACTCTTCGTCATCAGTTTGAAACGTTGTTGATGCAGGAGACATAATCAATGCATGTGTATTTGGCAAGAGTTTCAACCATTGTTAACTAAATGATGTCATATGGTGAGTTCTTGTCAAGTGATACTATTGTGAGCAAAGTTCTTAGGAGCTTAACTTCAAAGTTTGAGAATGTGGTTCCTACAATTACAGAGAAAAATGATATTAATTCATATACATTTGACAAGATGATGAGTTCATTATTAACTCATGAGGATTGCTTTGGTAAGAAGTTTGAAAAGTCCGAGGAAAAGGCTTTTCAGGTTAAGAGAGAGTACTAAGCAAAATGGTTTTGGATATGGCACATGCAGTTGCACATCAAGTAGTCGTGAAGAAGACTATGAATGTTGCAGAGGACAGTGTGACAATTTGGGTCACGTTTTTGGATTTGGCAAAGGCTGATCAAGTGGTCGTGGAGATGACTATGATTGTCGTAAAGTTCAGTCTGACAGTTTTGGTCAGTCGTACAATAGAGGTACAAACAAGAGCAATATTGAGTGTTATTATTGCAAGAAGTATGGTCATACACAAGATGAAAGTTGGAAGAAACACAGAGAAGAAAAGCAAGCAAGCTTCGTTGAGAAGAAGACGTGTAGCCTACACTTTTTATGGCACATAAAAGTCTAGATGTGTCCAAAACAACTTGGTATTCGGACAGTGGTTGATCTAATCACATGACATGCATCAAGTCATAGTTTAAAAAGATAAAGGAATCGTACAAGCTAAAGGTAAATCTTGGAGATGACAACAAAGTTCAAGTTGAGGGCAAAAAAGTTGTGGATGTTCATAATGATGGTAAGATTAAACTGATCTAAGATGTGTTTTATATTCCTTATTTAGCACAAAACCTATTAAGTTTTGGATAGATGGTCGAAACAATTGTTCTAGTTTCTTTGATGGGAATGTGTGTGTTATCAAGGATAAGAAATCTGGTTCCACAACATAAGTGGTAAGAAAGACATCTAACAACATGTACGTTAGAATTGTCTTCTGTTGAAACAAGAGTTGTGGTTTCCAAGGTTGCAGAGGATTCAAAGCAGTGTCATTTATATCATGGACATCAACATGAGAATGAATTGAAGGTTCTTAATCAAAAGGATATGGTGATTGGTTCACCAAAGATTGATGGTGAGGTTGTAGATAAGTTTGTTGACACAGGTGCTGAACGAACATAAAATCAGAGTCCAGCGAGTTCTAAAGCTAATACACCAACAAGTTCAGTCCCTAGTCCACCTAATTCTAGTAGTGACAGTGAGTCAAGAAGCTGTTTAGAATGACGTTCAAATCAGCCTCAAAAATTCAGATCCTTGCAAGAAATTTATGAGGTACAATAAACTCTTTTTACTTCTAAGCCAGAAATTTTCAGTGATACAACAGAGAAAGTAGAGTGGCAAAAAAGCAATGGATGAAGAGATAGCATCCATAGAGATGACTCAAACTTGGGAGGTAGTTGGGTTTCATGAAGGTAAACACTCATGTAGTGTGAAGTGGTTGTTTACAACAAAGTATCATGCAAATAGTAGCATGTACAAGGCAAGGTTCTTAATCAAAAGTATCATGCAAGTTAATCTTCCGCCAAAGTTGAGTACCGTGCTAGGTCAGATCTTACCCAAGAACTAATTTGGTTAAAGCGATTACTTCATGACTTGGGAGTTCCTTGTACGTCTCCAATGCAAATGTTTTGTGACAGAAAGTCTACCATATTATATTGCCACAAACCTCGTTTTCCACGAGTGAACTAAATATATCGAGTTCGATAACCACTTCGTCTGAGATGAGACAGTTGTAGGCAACATGTCTACATCCTATGTACCGACCAAAACATAACTGGCGCATATTCTGACAAAGGCCATTGGTAAGAAAGAGTTTACTGAATTTGTTGACAAGTTGGCATTAAAGATTTATACATATCCTCATCGCTTACGGCTCAATACTCTGTATTCTAAAGACATGTTTTGTTTATGTCATGTAGGTTAAGAGTACATTTTATATAATGATGTACGTTTGTTTTATGAAATACAACGATTCTTTTGATCTTTGTGGCCGTCAGTTTATATCAGATTATGTATAGGTCGGCTCCTGACCATGCAATGGATAAACAACCGGATTATTTGAAAATCGTGTTTAACTTTATTTTGGATACTTTCAAAGAGTTTGAAAGAAATCTTAGGGCAGAAGGAAGGTCTTACAATGTGAATGCCACAATAGAAGAGGTAATCGATCAAACTCTGCTTTGTAAGTATATGATTATGTTGTAGACAATATTATGTATATAAAATGTATGCAAGCTTTAGTTCAAGGCAGCTGTGAAAGCCAACATTGATCTAGAAAAATGGGCACAAGATGCTCACGTGCCTATCTTTGAGAAGTACATGAAGGTCGGTGAGGTGGAGGTCACAGTGTATGCAACCATGGCAGGTAATTTTCATGTCTATGGGAAATATGACTACGAAGGAAGATTTTGAGAGGCTAAAATCCAGACAAAACTCGTCAAATCTTTTATATATCAGAGGTCGTCTTATGAATGATTTAACCGGATTTGAGGTACAAATACATAAACCATTGTTTCACATCTCTTGTATGTACTTTCTTGTTCTATCTTCCTGAACAACTTACACATGTTTCATTGAATTAGGATGACATGAGTAGAGGATATATGACGAATGCAATCAACTGCTATATGAAACAAAATGGTGTTACTGAAGAGAAATCCTTTCAGGAGCTTCATAAAATAGTTGCAGATGCCAATAAGACATCAAATGAGGATTTCTTGACATCTAATGGCATGTCACATTGTCTTCTTAAGGCAACCCAGGATCTTGCACGCATGCATCGCCTACAATGTAAATGAAGGATTCACTCATCCCCAAGGAAAAATCAAAGAGTATATGACTTCTATGTTTGTCCATCAAATCCGTCTTTGAAGACTTTCAATACATTTTATCCTGTTCAATTCATAAATTTTATTTTTTCTCACTGAAAAGAGTATCGTAGGGAACCTTTTTGGATGTATGTATAGAATTCATGACTTATGCTCTCATTTCTTATCTTAATGACTTATAGTGTTTACCTCCAAGCATTGGTCATAAGTCAGGTTATTAGGTCGTGCACGCAGATCTATCTTTCTGATCTTGTCTTGATAATAAGCATGGTTCCATGTCAACGATATTGACATATTTAATTACTAAAACTCATTTTTTTCTAAGATCGAAAGTCAATAACACTTAAGTTATATTATACTATACGTGCGAGTCATGATTTGTCTAGTCACCGACGTGCAACCCATCCTGAGCCGTATTTAAGTATCAATCAGTCTCTTTAAGCCTTTTTGTTACTATTGTCTTAATATAATCAATCCTCATTCATTATTATACCAAAGAGAGAACAAAATGGCGACAGAGGTTCTTAGATTCAGGGACGATATTAGTCACGAGGACTGGCATGACTTTGAGGTTTTAGGCCGTGGAGATGAGCCTAAGATTCTGATAAAGAAGACGAGTATGCAATCAGAACCTGAGAGGCGGATTTCGGTTGATCCTAGATCGTTATTGTCGATGGATGATACCTTTGATATGATAGTCTCACGTCCAAGAGACATCGACGATGTGGAGCTGTCTCGGCCATCTTTGGATCATCAAGCAAAGACGAAGTTTGTGAGCTGTAGCCTCCCAAACTCAGCAGCAACGTCACCAAGACATAGCTCGATTCATGATTGGAAAGACAAAACCACTGAGCAAGTTCTTGACCTAATGATGGTTCAAGACGCAGCCACTGCGTTTCGAAGAAGCAAGTCTTGCGGTGAAGGACGTGCTTGCACTCCATCGCTTGATTTCGACATGCGTGTACATAAAGCAAGACAAGGACATAATCAAAATCATCATAATGGCTTCTCTAACGCCAAGAGTCTCTCTTCCAAGAGTAGTGGAAACAACTCTTTCTTCTCAAAAGTAGACTCAAACAAAAGCAGTAGAAGCAATAGCATCAATACGGCTAATTCAAAAAACATCAATTCAATCCAAGACGGATTCAAATGCAGTGCTTTATGTCTTTACTTACCTGGTTTCAGCAAAGGAAAGCCTGTAAGATCATCTCGAAAAGGCGATTCCTCGTATATCACTAGAACTACCACAATGACTTCTACTCAATCGATGGCACGAACCGCTTCCATTAGAGACACTACAGTGCTTTCGGCTCGAGCCTCTTTAGAGCGGTTTGAGTGTGGTTCATGGACTTCTTCCGCAATGATTTACGATGACAACGCTGACCTCGGTGGCCACTTTTTCGACTTGCCTTCCGAATTGATTAAAGGCGGACCAGGAGGTAACGATCAAGACGATCCTGTTTCTGCGGCTTTCGTGTTTGACAAGGAACCTAATTTAGGGAAAGAAATCAAAGGTGTTTTGAAGACTTCTGGTTCGAAATCGAGAAGATCCATGGAGTCGCCACGTCATGTTCGGTTCTCAACTTCGTCGCCGGTTTCGTATCCGACGTCTCCGAATCATTCAATAACGCCACGGTTGCTACAAGCCACCGAGGATTTTAGTAATTTCTTGGAAGCTCAAGCCGTGTGATTAATATATATGGAGAGTTTTTAACTAATTTTTGTTTTCATTATATTTTATTGGTTAATGGAATGAAATTAACCAAAAAATAAAGTTCTCTTGCTGATATTTTATTTTTAGCAATTCGATAGAACTATTATAACACTTTTCCATTGTAAAGAAATGAATATGACGAGGGGAAAAGTGAAAAGATTTTCCTTTCCTTCTTTCTTTTAACAACAATTACATTGCTCAATTAACAAACAATCAGATGTTATTGTTTTACTTTTATATGTGGGATTAATTGGCACATGCAATGAATTATTAATAAAATCCCAACTTTACTTAATAAATAAGATGGTAAAGCCAGTTTTCAGGAATATCATCCACATGATTTTAAGATAGACATATGACGCTTTAGGTTAAACAATATGCTTTATAATTTATAATTAAGAACACGAAGATCAAAACTAATAAACGACATGTAAATTAACTCCGGAATCTAAAGAACTCTTCTAGGTATAGTTAAAAAGCTGGCCAAGCTTCTAGTTCTAATCATCTTTTTAATCTCTGAGCAATTTATCGCGAATTTAACCCTTAAAATATGATGGAAAGATAGACAAGTCATTGCTCACACGAGCTTTTGAATTCAGCATGAGAAAAAGAGAGGCTTCAGGTTCTCATGTTGACTCCAACTAAACCGTTAAAGAAGCAATATCAACCAAAACCAGCAAAAAAGAATTATTTATATATAAAAATTGATTATGAAAAAAATTATATTTCACAGTTTTTGGATAAAATAAAATTTGCAACATTTGGATTGCATCAGTTAATCGTTGCGCAAAGACCACATAAACCACAATTGATAGTTGATAAACCACGTTATATGAACCAAAAAGAATATTACTAGTTGAATCTTAAAGGAAATTGTTTCGTACAGGAGTCATAGACTCTGTGTGTTTCAGAGAATATTGCAGCTGCAGAGATCATACAGTCTCAGCCACTTTCTATTAATATTTCCGTAACGTCAAATTAAATATAAAACCAGAAGAGACAATGAAACATTAAATTAGACCAATGTCTTGACGTCGTTACCATCAAAAATTACTCCAACTTTCAGGGTAAATACAAAAAATATTGATATCAAATACAATTGTAGGGACATAGTTATTGAATGTAATATAGTTATTGAATCGTATAATAAAAAGAATAGTTGGGAAAATAATTGAGTAGGTCCTGAGAAAAATGAGGGTGAATAAAGACCGCAAATATAATAATGAAAGAAAGTTATTGGTATGATTATGGAATCTAGCGTAACAAACGACCGCTTTCTGGCCTCCAGATTTAACAACCACGAAACGTGGGTCCCATATGTGTCCTTTTACGTGGGACCCGATACCTTTAGGCTCATTCGGTGATCCGCACGTTCCTCACCTCCCTAAACTAATTCTATTTTCTTCTTTTCTTTTGAAAATCTATAAAGTGCCATTTATATTCACCAAACTAACTATATTTTGATGAATGAAATTATGGTCCATTAACATAACATCAAAAATGGTAGATTCATATTACTCTAAATCTCTAATTATAGAGTCATTTAAAATTTTTATGACCTAAAAATTCTGATTACCAAAAAATTATAGTTTTTCTGATCTATATATAGAATATATACATAGCAAGTGTTTAAGCTTGTATTTATGAACCCATACCCAAATTATAATACAGAAAAAGAATTCCCCCAAACGAAAACAATTTCGTAACCCATCCTGACAACTTCTAATTTCATTGTTTTAAAAAGATGAGTACATTCATTATCTTTGTATATGTTCATTGTCGTGTCCGAAGCAGCCGGTTTCCGATCTTCCTGATTTCAAACGTCTTAACAGCAAGACCAACGTCACGGATGGTAGTGTCAAGCACATAAGGATTGTTCTCGAACACAACTCGAGAATCGTTAAAAAGGTAACGGCAAGGTTCGCGGCGCTGAGAGATCGAACCATGGTAATGGAAGTAACGTATTTTGCTCTCGGCTTTGTGGTAAGTTTTGCCTTGTAGATTCTGAGACATGTGTACGCCTGTCGCGAATACATTTTCAGGCTGAACTGCGTATTTCCTGTCTCGCCTTGGAACCTTCTTCACGTCTCTATATGCCATTTTCTCTATTCCCCAATTCCTGATACATGAAGAAGAAGATTGATCATTTCAAAGATCAAATTCAGTCTCAGACCCTGACATGAACTAGTAGAGATTGGCATTAAACCTGAACTATATGAAAATTCAATGTTATGCAAAAGATGGACTGTTTGAAACAATTGTCATTGAAATCATGTGATGTGAGATAGAAGCAAAGATCTGGACCGACATAGGAGACTAATGTGGAATGGGCAAAGACTTTTACAGGCTAAGTGTTGACAGAATCAGATGCTTATTGTATTATTATATGATGTAATATTCCATAAAGCCAATCAAAAACTTGTGATTTTATTCTATTAAGTCAATCAATCCCAAGACAAACACATGGGTTTTGGTTTAAGCTTCAATTATTTACAAATCGACAAACTCACGAGCAAACAAAAAAATCTGTTTTTGTTATCAATCACAATCTAATAACTAATTAGTTTGAAAATCTAATAAGTTTTAATGGAATTACCTGTAAGTTCTTGCCGGACCATCGCCGGAGTAACAGATACGGCTACTCATCGGCATCTGTTCAATAGTGAACTGAGAATATTCCTCCAAAGATTCCATAACCGACGAGATTTTCATCTTTGGAGGTACATAGATGAATTCATCAACATCGAAGAAGAACATCCATTTCGCCATGAATCTATACCTATGCAAACAATCATTCACAACCATGAACTGATTATGATAATATCCATCAAATCGTTCTTGATCTCTTATATCGTGTAGTGTCACTCTCCCAAGCTCAATCCATGGCCGTAAAACCTCAAAAACTTCCTCATGAATCCCTCCAGCATCGTGAAGCACGAAATGCGACCTTTCGCCGAAGAATCTCGCGTGATAAGCAATCCATTCTCTTACTCGTTGCGGGCTTAGGTTTCCATACAGAGACGAGCCGCAATAAAGGTAATCATACTTCTTATTTTCCCGGCGAGATGTGGAATTGTAGAGATTGAAATCGACGGAGTTTGGAGATTCGGTTAGGACTGGGATTGAATCAGTGAGATTCCGGTCTGGATCTCCGGTGGTGGCGTGGAGGATGAGATTACCTCCGGAGTTTTGTGGATTCACAGCTGAAGCTGATGAGAAAGTGCAGTTAACGACGACGGTAGTGTAGATCCGTCCGTAACCCCAATCGGTAAGGATTTTAAACCCGACTGTAGAAATCGGATCCTGAGTCGGGTCAAGCGGGACCCATTCGCATCGGTACGAAGGATGACCGTACACGTGGAGGGGTTTCGACGATAAACCGATAACGGCGAAAGAGTTAACGCCGCCTCTGTAAGCACTCATTGAAATGAAGTTATAAGCTGCAGAGCCGTAACCAGTAAACGTCCGTTTCTCCACCGGCGATGATTTCTCCGGTAAGTCTTTTACGGTGGTGGTGGAGTTAACAGGAAGAGCGGAGGAGAAGCGTGAGATGCAGAAACGAAAATCGGAAGTGGAAAGAGAGAATGAGGAAGGTATAAAAGGTAAGAGAAGGATTAAAGAGCAAAAAACAAGTAACGCCATGAAAGTGAGCTTGAGCTCGGTGGAGAAGTTCCATAAAACACCAACGAGAAGCTTTTTGTCCTTGTGGTTTTGTTCTTTCTCTTTAGCCATGGTAAATCTTCTCTGTTTCTCTACTGGATCTCTCGAAATCAGAGAAGTAGATTGAAGAAATGGAGAATGAAAAAAGTGACTGAGAAAAGGAAGAAGAAGAAGGTAAAGAGATAGATTCGCTCGCAAGTTCTGTCTCACTGGGCGAGATGAGTCGATTTCTATTATAGTCTTGATTTTAGTCTGTACACACAGACCTCTCTTTTTTTTTTGTCTCGTTTTATCTTGCTGTCTATATATATATATATATATATATATTTAAAAATTATTATTCGTGAATTATGTAATTTTTATGAAACTTACCGAATATGGTATGTGAATTTTGTTTCAGTAATGGATGTTTTTATTTTTTGTATACAGATTGGGTAAGGAGAATAATAACCCTAATCTAAAAAGAAACTAGTACACCAAATTAAAACTGACTTTTATTCGACTTTTGGTTTTTGTTAAATCTATTATAGTATGTTCTTTTATATAAAAAGAAACATTGTGAGTGAGTTTAAATATGGTGTTAATTATTTAATGAGGTTTTTTGTTGGCTATATCTGTATTACACTTTGAGTTGCAGGCGTGACAGAGGAAACTGTATAGTGACCCGAAGGTCAGGTCAAAAAACGCTACTATTGGTCTAATAGCCAAATTTACCAACTTTATGTAAACTTCGTTACCAATTATTTAAATCCAGATCGAATGTTCTTCATAAACTAATAATGCATTTCAAGAGAACATTTGGTAATCAATAGTTTGCAGCCAATAAAATTTAACACATGCTGAAAAGCTAATGGTATACAGCTAATTTCTCAGATGATTCTGTCGGTTGTTTTTCTCATTTTAATTACCATTTGTTGTTTTTCTGTTACAGAATAAATTTTGTTAAATTTGGTTGAATCTTTTTTGAAATTCTAGTTTTTTCCGTGTGTCATTGTAGACCAAGAAAATTAATTCACGTCGGCTAGTTTTGTATTTGTCAGCAAATTAATCGTTTTACAATTATGCAGTTTCGTTATAAGCTTCCAAAGATCTGTTGGACACGTGTCGCTTTCTCCTGTATCCACCAGCCACTTTTGCCAACAATCCTTTTTAGCTTAAGCTTCTCTTCAATTCTTTTCCTCATTTTATTTCGAGAGAGCACGATCAATTCCCCCCACCCCCTGAGGAACTATCATATAATACTATATACCCACATAATTTTATCCTCGTTATGAATTCCCCTAATAATAGTTTAACCCCCCTCGGCTCACTTCCACGATAGTGCAGAATCCTAAAAGAAGATCAATCTATTGCTACTGAAGGTGAGGAAGGTGAGAAAGAGTGATTTGCACCTAAGTGCGAAGCTGGTGCTGCAAGGGAGGATGTGGGCGGGAGAGCGGTCAGTCCTCTACCTCTCGCTATCGATCCCTTTTGCGTCCTTTCTAGCTATCGACTCTATCCCTTTTTCTTTCTAGCTATCTCTTCTTCCGTATTGACCACTTAATTCCCCCTAAATTAAAATCGAAAACCAAGTCTTTGCGGTACTGGTTACGCAGAATAGTAAACCGAGGTTAAAAAACAAACCTGAATTTTAACCGTAAATGTTCCAATTGTAGACTCGATTACACTAACCTAAAACCCAAATTAAAAATTAAACCCAAATTTGTCTTCCAAATTGATTTGGGGACAAAATTATGTGGAACCCTAATCTCTAAATTTTGAAATTCTTTACATATGGTGTTTGATATCTTGTATTCGAGTCGTATGAGAGTGGAACCCTAATCGTCTGTTGTGATTCATTTTGAAGGACAAGTTCTATGGGTGTGGCTCGTATGTTATATGTGAAGGCGTTACTATCCGAGTGGAGTTATCGAAATCATTGGCTGTGGAATCCGAGTGGAGCAAGAAGAAGTTGTTACTATCCGAGTGGAGTTAATAATGATGTGTGATGGTGTTGAATGGTTTAGGTTTATTTTGGTTGTATTTCTTCTTCAGCTCAATAAGTGTATTAACATTGGTTTGTATTGGATGTTTGAGAGTGATGTATGTTGATGTTTGAGTACGTTCAAAAGCCATGTGAAGTATTGGTAATAAGACAAAAGCCATGTGCAAAACCCATGTACAAAAGCCAATTCCTTTTCATTATAATATGCAATGTCAATGACTCTTTAAAACCATGAAAGGTTCCCCCAAAACGAAGAGCTAACATCAAGTTTCATTTAAGCTCTATCACAAAAGAAACAGACGTTAACATATATCTACTCTTGAGAAGCTGTAGGTGGTTGAGAAGATCCAGCTGTTTGAGAAGCTGCAACTGCTTGAGAAGTTGAATCTTCAAATGTAGATGCTTGGGAAGTTGAATATGCAACTGTAGCTGCTTGAGAAGTTGAAGCTGCTTGAGAAACCTGTTACAACAGAGAAAAATTATCAAATATCCATCTGTTTGAATCATAATCGAAAGAAAGGTAAATATAACATATTTTTTTTGCGTTTTGGATTATGGAACCTGCTGTTGTGATCTGCTTGTCCACAGATTGTGCAGTGCATTATTCTCTTCTTTTCAGGTGGAGCCTTCTTCGTTGGAGATTCATTGACTCATTTCTTTCTCTTCTTTTTTCTGCCAGGCTGTACAGGTTCATGTGGCATCTGGAGTGGACCTTCTTCAGTTGTAGGCCAGAACTTAGCACCTCTAAGTGGTGTAATACAAGTTTCATAGGTCTGTCTCCACAGTATATATGAGAACCAGTGAGCTACATAGTCCACCACCTCCAACTTCCGATTGATTATGGCAGCATACGCATGCTGACAGGACACCCCATTGATGTCCCAACGCCTACATGTACATGTTTTTGCTTTTAGGTCCACACGGTAAGAGCAATCCCCAGCCACAACATCAAACATGTTGTTCGTGGCTACATACACCACTCATTCACCAGCTAAAGCTAGGTTTCTTCTTAAGTACTCTTCACAGTAAGGAGTACATCAGCCTATATGGGAATCAACAATAATCAACCTCCTAATGCCTCAAACCATTGCTTGTCTTGCTATAATCTCGAGCATTGGCACCATTGGCTTCCCTCTTGCTAGAATGATTGAATTGTTGAATGACTTTGTGGTGTTGTTTCCTACATCTTCACAGCAGCTTCCTATCTTGTAAAAGGCCATGCACCAAGTCTTGGGATCCATCTTCAGGACATCTCTATAGACATCAAGATCGTACTCCATCAAACGCTTCATATTCTCCTTGTATTCAGCTTCATTGTAGCTCCATGAGAGATTCCATATCAATGGCTTCATTTGAATCTTCTTGCCGTGTTTAGCCTTCAGATTAGCATATATGTGTCAAGACACACATCCTATGCTCAATCTTAGGTAGTTCCAACTCAACAGCCTTTATCAAACCCTGCAGTAAAAAAGAAGGCGTTTAAATATGAATCTCGTTGTCTTAAACAAAACCAAATAAAACACTACCTTTTGGCGGTCAGATACTATGATGAATCCTTCACCATCAGCCAGAGCCAAATCATCCTTGATTTTCTTAATGAACCACAACCATCTTCCCATCTTCATAGGCATAAAGTAATCAGATTTTTCCCTAATCTTGTCTAAGAACATGGTAGTCAGTACATGTACCCTCAACATATCACATTTCCCATTTTGATAACACCCATGCTCAGACTTGAAATTCCTAACTACCCACTTAGAAGAACCACCTCTACTAGAACAATATATCCTTCATTTGCAACCACCTCCTATGCATTGATATGACAATTTATTTTTGTCATACCTAGTCTGCCTAATGTTAACACAATTCTTCAGAGCCTGATCTAAAACAGTTTCCTTAAAGGCTAATTCACTAGAAAATTCTTGACCTTCAAAGAAATGACCATTACCTCGTCGGATTTTCACCTCTTCGGGGCAAGGATTGTCGTATTCGTCTTCCCCATGACTGTCTGGGTAGACGTTGTGACGAATCGAGTACTACGATCACAATCTCCGGTAAACTCCACCACTTCCATGCTCGATTCCACAGGAATCGTCTGTCAATATTGTCGGTAAATTGTCGATCAGTCTCCAATTTTCAAAATTTAGAGATTAGGGTTCCACATAATTTTGTCCAAATCAATTTGGGTTTAATTTTTAATTTGGGTTTTAGGTTAGTGTAAATCGGGTCTGCAATTGGAGCATTTACGGTTAAAATCCGGGTTTGTTTTTTAACCTCGGTTTACTGTTCTGCGTTACCAGTACCGCGAAGAATTGGTTTTTAAGTCTTTTATTTTAAACTTTTACTTTCCCGAAGGTTAGAGAATGGTCGAAAATTATGTTCTTACGCGAGAGACTCCAAGGACGATATCCTCTTTCATTGACTCTTTACGAAGCTCAATAAATTGAATTGACTACAAATCTGTTTTCTCGTATAACACCTGAACCGGTCTTGGTTTTGGGTTTGGTTTAATCATACGGTTTCTATATTAGTGGGCTGAAATAAGTACCACACTGAAATAATCCAATAATGGGTTTTCTAAAAAGTTGTCTAATTCTTTTTCTTTTTCTTTTTTTTTTCTTTTCCAAAAATCTTAAAAGATCTTTGATTTGATCGAACTCAACATTTAATATCGGAGACATCTCTCTGCTTCATGTCTCTTTTTTTTTGAGTAAGCAACTGCTATTATTAAAGGGAATCTCGTATTTTAGCTAACCTTGAGCTACTTAGAACATTTGCAATGGAAGGTTTTTATAGAATCTCTTAAGCAAAAAAAATAAAATAAAATAATAAATAATACTTTTTATTGTATGATTCTCTCTAAATCTTAGGAACTCGCACCTATAATCTTTCAAATAAAAAATTTTCTTATTTTTTTTGAGAAACTCTTTTAATAAAATATTATTATTTAATATTTTATTATTATTATTGTGATGAGAAATTTCCATGGCCTAATAGGTTATTAACTACAACTTTGCAATAATTAAAACTTAAGGTGCTGTTGGAAAAAAAAAGTTTAAGGTGTTGGATTTACTTGTACCAATTTTTGTATTGTTGAAAATTAAACACAAGTCTCTATAAAACATGCGATGCTTCATTTTAAATTGCAACAACCAATGTAGCTTGGATTTGTGTTGGTGCTTTGCATTTTGAATATTGGTTGGGATATTAACAGAAGACTTTTTTTCTTTTCTTTTTCTAATAAGAATGTAAATATTTCATATAATGAAAATTATTAGGAGTTACACAAAATATTTCCTACGTATTGATCCTATGCCAGAAAAGGTTAAAAACATAGAAGCAAAGATTAATCGTTCCATCAGAAAATAATGAAGCGATACTGATATTTGGAGGATACTAAGCGTTAATACGCCATTAGTAAATGGAAACTAAAGAAGACGACAATGATTGAACCAAAGATAGAAAACGATAGGAAGCCTGTCATTGATAGTCCAAACAAAAAGCATCAACGGATTAAAACTGAAGCACCTCGATACTGACTCCATCTGCGGCAGCAAGAAAAGGTCTGAAGCCTAGAAATGAGCTATCAAGTATGGAACTAACACAACCAATAGCAGTGAAAACGCATGTTCTATATATTGAAAGACTTGGTTTGAAGTCAACACCCAACTAAGCCCAAAGCAAGACACATCAAAGAGAACGCACACACATCCACAACCAGGCTTTACTATTCCTCTATGCTTCCAACTTTCAAATATTCAGATTAAAGCTCAAGCAAAGAGCAACCTCAACCATAGAGATCGCAGAAGGAAAACCCAAATAACCGCTAAGCCACATAACTAGCAGTCATAGGCAAAGAGCATCGAAAACAAACGTCAGAAAGCCTAACAGAGATATGAAACTCCAAGGGACACAAGGCCAAACACAAAGACAGGTGCACCTAAAACACAGGGGAAAATATCTCGGAGGGAAGATAAACACATCCGAAAATAACTCGACCACCGGCAGCCAAACCGCCCTAGAAGAAAACGGCGAGAAGAACAAGTTCATAGGAAGAGACCACGCCGTCCCCTAGCAGATCATCCACGGAACCAAGCTTCCTTCCGCACTCCGCCTTCATCAACCCAAATTTACTGCCACGAGAAGAGGAGCATCGATGAAACCCTAGCTACGAAAAAGGGGTCTTAGCAACTGAACAAACATAATTAAAAGAGATAACACTAAAAAAAAAAACTGGGAGATTATGAAGGAGGATTGTCTTGCAAGAGTGTCGCCAACGAAGAATTGAGACGGCCTTGCGACGTCACACATTATGTCGCAATTTGCAAGTATCAAGCACATATTCCTCGCAGAGACGTCGCAAGGCTTGCGATGTCCCGAAAACGTCACAAATCTATTGCTAGTTGAGATGTCGCAATAGAGAAGCAAAACTTGCAATGCCCAAACAATGCCAAGCAATACCAAGCCATGCGACGTCTCTGTGAGTCCAAGCCGTGCGACGTCTCTGTGAGGCTCGACCTTGAGACATTCTTGTGAGGCCGATACTTGCGACGTTTCTGCGAGGCCGTCCTTGAGATATTTCTGCGAGGCCTGCCCTGCGACGTCTCTGCAAGGCGGGTACCTGCGACGTCTCTGTAGCCGAGACCTGCGACGTCTCTGCGATGGTATTTTTAAAAAATAAAAAAAATAAAAAAAATTATTAAAAATATTAAAAAATAAAGCAAATTAAATTAAATATAAATAAAATTATCCAACAAAAGTTAATAAAAAATTTAATAGTTTTCGGATCAGTCCAAATTCTCCAAACCGAAGTCTTCGTCTTAAAGTCGATCTCTGCAAATGCATCAACCAGCTGTAGATCCTTTTTGGCTTGAATAGACCACAAGCGATCGTATGTCGTGATTTTCTTCTTTGCTTTGGCCAACTCGTTGTTCGTCCGATCTAATTATTGCGTATGACGATCGACAATCTCTCTAAGATCGTCAGAAGTGCCACAAGATTGAGAGAATCCTTGGAGTGATATACACTGATCGATCCTCGATCCGAGTGAACCTTTTCCAGATAATCTTCCCTTTTTCCCTTTTTCAGAACTCTCATCACCACAATATTGCGTCAGTTCTTGCATCTTTGGAGTGACGTCATTGTAGATATTTTTGGATTTTTTGTCCACAAAAACTCCGTCCTTGTTGCGGTTGGTAACGTATAGAGTGTTCATGATATCAGGGTAAGTATCCCCTGATTCCTCTTGCTGAAAGTATTGAAATATTTAATTATTAGATTAAAATGTAATATGATATATTTAAAAATATTTACTAGTTTGCAGGCTCAGGCTTAAACCGAAGTTCGGCCCAAGCAATGCTTGTGGGGACCGTTGCCATCATGATCAGGAAATCAAGCTGGCCGACAGCTAGCGCTCTTCTTTTGTGACTTTGGATCCTCCCAGTATCGAATAACGCATTCCAGACCGAATCCTTGAACCATTGCGACATTGCCTTGTTGCCCTTCTACTTCCATTTACCCTTCCAACGACCTACTTGATCGCCCATCCGTCTCTGCAAGACAGGATCAAACTCTTTGCAGACTTGCACTATAATGGAAACCTCCCAATGGTAATGTTACTAATAAAAAAAACTTAAGTTACTATATTAAATTAGACATATAAATATTTTAATAAAATAAAGTAAATGAAGCAAATAAATATACCGTAAACATTCTGAACCGTCGATCGACAATGTGGAGCGGGGTCTGGGAAAAGTTAACATGCGGCTCTGGGAAATCTCGTTCAAATATTTCCCGAACAGTTGTTGGTAAAATCTCGTCGTCATCGAAACTACATATTTTAAATCAAATATATTACATGGAAATTGATAATAATAAATTTATAAAGTAATTAAATTTAAAGTTATGGAAAATACCACAAAGTTCCCGGCGAATAGTTCAGATGAAGATTAGAAAGATATTTGTGGATGGGATCAGAAAAAGTATCCTCAGTTGTCATCTTTGAAGCAACATCAGGTGTCAGATACTAGGACACACCGGGAGGTGCATTTACAATATCATCTACTAGAGAAAACCCTGGCTAAGAGGAGAAACTAGCATCAGGCATCGGGGGAACAATTCTCGAACCCAATCCATGAGTGGTTGGCGGGATTTCCCTGATATTAGAAAGATATCGAGTGTAAGGATTATGAGAGGCTAACACCTGAAACAATAAAAATGAAAATATTAATACAAAATCTAAAATTAGTCGAATAAATTCAAAAAACGTTTAGTAAATCCAAAAAATTGTTTTTTAAATAAAAACAGTTTTGCAAGATCTAAAAATTGTGTAATAAATCTAAGAAATTAGTAAACCTGAAATTTTTTTTGTATATAAAAGAATGTTTCAAAATCCAAAAGTAGTGTGATAAAATGTTTAATAAATATGATATGAGAGTTGAGAGACGAGAGATGAGAGATAAGATATGAGAGAAGAGATTAGAGAGAGATGAGGGAAGAAATCCCTTACCTTGGGGGGACGACGACATCGGTCAAGGAAGGAGAGAAGGCAGTGGAGAGCAGCCGCAACGAGAAAAATGGAGAAAGTTGTAAGTTTTCACGAAGGGGGAAAAGAGAAGAAAGGGAAACGGCGCATGTTATAATTTATATGGCCATCGCAGGGTCATCGCAGACATACGACGTCCCTGAGATGGGATTAGGGTTTTTGAATTCTTCGCAAGATTGCGACACCCTTGCGACATTTGTGCCCCTAATGTCGCAAAACCTGTTTTTTTAATAAAAAAAAAGTTTCGAGATGTTAAGTATAACAATTTTTTGGAATACCTTTGGGTTTGTCCGAGACTTGAGAAATGCTAATAAAATTGTTATATGAGTATCGAATAATCATTCGTTTTGAAGGATATAACATTGCATATTGTCACACCGTATAGAAGGTATTTAGTTTGGAATAAGTTAAGGGTTTGTGGTGGTTATTTTTTTTTATAAAAAAAACAGGTTCTGCGAGGCCCCTGAGATGCTAGGTATAACGATTTGTCAGAGTACATTTGGGTTTGTCAAAGACTTGACAAATGCTAATAAGATTGATATATGAGTATCGAATAATCATTCGTTTCAAAGGATATAACCTTGCATATGGTCACACTGTATAATAAGTATTTAGTTCGGAACAAGTTAGGGGTTTGTGGTGGTTTTTTTAATTAAAAAAAATTAAAAGATCCTAAGTATTATGATTTGTCAGAATAACTTCTAGTTTGTCTGAGACTTGACAAATGCTAATAAGATTGCTGTATAAGTATCGAGTAATCTAATTCTTCATCATGAGCCTCACAGATAATAATTTTCTAATACGATTTTTATTTGACATAGATAGTAATTTTTGTTTATAACAATACATTTAAATACTAAGATAACTTAACTAGTATCTTAAACAAGTTAATTATTATCTTATTCTTCATCAATATTGTCTTCTTCATCAGCGTCTTGTTCTTCTTCTGTCTCGTTGAACTCTTCATAGTTTGCATGTTCTTCCGTTGAATCATTCGGAACAATGTTTTCTACTTCTTGTTGCGCATGTATGATATGTTATGCGGACTCGACAGCTACAACGAGTTCTGATGATCTTTCTTGTTGCATATTCACATCATCGACCGCTGCCATTATACGACCTCTTGGGTTCACTTTTATAATAGATAGCCACGTCTCATGTATTTGCTTTATACGAGGATATGGTTCTACCTGATATGCTAGAATAAAAGCGTCAAATTTGGAATATGTTTGGCTTACATTAACGTCAAGGAAACTCCGATTCGATCTGCCCCCCGGCTGGGAGGCATTTACCTTAACAAGAAAAAGAAGAATAGTTATAGTTTGGATCCATTAAAAAGACAACAAATAATAATAAAAATAATAAATATGTGTAATGCGTGCATTGTTTTGTTGTATTCAATTCAAAGGTTCTTTTTATTTCTTTAACTAACTACAAAGATGATGGGTTTTTCACTCTATTTTCTATATAATCTTGAAAGAAAAAAACTTACGGTTACCCCTAAATTATTAGTACGTACTCCTCGACCAGCCGTTGTATTGTACCAATGACATTAGAATAAAATGCATCTCAATCAAGTGACTCTGGGATATGTGACTTCTATAATTCATCTGGCACGTGAATTCCAAAATTTGCCATTGATTTATTGGAACCATGGTCGTATGTATGAAAAGTGTATCCGTGAGTGAAGTACATTGGAACCGTTACAAACCTTGCAATAAAATCATCAACAATCTCATGCAACCATAAAGGCATAGGCTTGTCTGAACACCCATTCTTCACCTACAAAATATAAACATATATATATATATATATTTATGCATGGTAATTTAATTTCATAAACTATTCATATTTAATATGTAATCTTACATACATAGTATTTTAATCATCCAGCAAAATCATGTTCTTTGTATGTGTCATATTTTTTTTCTTGCAAATTAGGGAAGGCTATACGTATCTGTCTGTCAAATTCACTGCAAATAAAGTATATATTGATCAATAAGATGTGTGTGTAAATAAATAAATAGACAGTTGGACTAAAGTAATATGATGTGAAATGAGAAGTTTCCTCGATTAGACTTCCTGCAACAATTGATCCTTCCACTTTTGCTTGATTTTTTACCTTCCTTTTAAGATGACCCATGAATCGCTCAAACTGGTACATCCATCGAAGTTAATGGCCCTACCAAGAGCTGCTTTATGTGGCATGTAGATTGGAAGATGTTCCGTCATGTTAAAAAATGCAAAAGGAAATATTTTTTTCCAAGCTACAGAGCAACACTGGAATGTTAGTTTCTAATTGAGCTATGTCATCCTCTGTTAGTATTCGTGTACATAGATCCCTTAAAAATGCTCTGATCCCTACAAAGTTGAAATTTACTATATAAGTAAACCACTTTTATAATTAATAGATTGAGACAATCAAAACTATATAAACATTTACCGGCAACTGATTAATGGATAGTAGTCGGTACAAGCTCAAGTAATGCAAAAGGAAGTAGTCGCTGCATGAAACATGACAATCATGACTCTTCATACCATATATTTTTTCCCTTGCTCTATACATCTTCAGATGAACTTTACATCTGAAGAAATCCAACTAAATAATGTCTGTTTAGCTTCTCCTAACAACCGGAATATTGGAATATGTTGTTTGTCATCCTTTGTGATATGCAATTCGGGTATTGCACATATTTCGGCTAAGTCCAACCTTGCTTTGAAATTATCTTTACTATTTCCCTGCATATTTAAAATCGTGTTCATAATGTTACCAAAAAAGTTTTTAACAATGTGCATTGGATCCAGATTGTGCCATAGTAAGAGATCTTTCCAATATAGTAGTTCCCAAAAGATACTCTTCTTGTGCCAATTGTGAGAATCACCATATCTTTCGGGCATGTTTCCTGGAGTGTGCCAATTGCCCCACGTTTACATGTTTCCTTAGCACCATAATGATCAATTTGCTCCAACATTTCACTGTCTGACATGTGTGTTGGGGGAGGAACACGCACAACCTTGTTTTTTTTTAACACTTTCTTGTTCCTTCTGTATGGATGATGCATGGAGAAAAACTGACGATGACAATCGAACCACCATGATATCTTACCATGCTTTAGTTGAAATGAATCAGACCAGCCCATACAATATGGACAAGATAACCTTCCATGTATCATCCATTCAGATAACATTCCACACGTCGGGAAGTCACTTATTATCCACAATAAAATTGCATGCATATTATGCTCATGCGAGTAATCGAATGTGCAAATACCCCTATACCATAACTATTTCAGCTCGTGAATCAGAAGTTGCACGAACACATCAACGGAACGTTTCCTGGAACTAGAATAGTTATAAACAAAAATTTGCTTCGCGTTCACATATCCGGTGGAAGATTATATGGCGTCAATATGACAGACCATATAGACTATTTTACCAGATAAACCAAATAGGCTAAATTCATTAGTGCATAAACCTAGATAAACATTCTTAGACTCTTTAGCGAAGTCAGAATGTACCGTTTGAAAATGTTTCCAAGCATTTGCATCTGACAAATGTGTAACATCTCCATCATTTACTTTATGTTCGGCATGCCATCTCATTGTAGAAGATGTCCTCTCCGATTGATATAATCGTTTCAATTTATCAGTGATTGACAAGTACCACATACGTTTGTATGGGACATGCGTCCTTCCCTTTGTTGCTCGGTATTTTGGTTTCCACAAAAATGACATTCCTACAACTTATCATCCTTTTTCCAGAAAATCATGCAATTGTCGCTGCAAACATCAATCATTTATGATGGTAATCCAAGATCCGCAACTACCTTCTGCATTTCATAATAACTCTCAACAAAATTATTATCTTCTGGCAAATGCTTTTTAAGTACATCAACAAATTGATTAATACTTTTCTCACTTATGTTTCCTTCACTTTTAATAGACATCAACCTAGATCTATTGATAGTTTAGATAGACCATCTCTACATCCCTCATAGATGGGTTGATTTGCAGCATCTAGCATATCATAAAATTGTTTTTCTTCCACGTTAGGTTCTTCAATAGTATTTTCAACAACACCGAAAATATTACCATGATATGCATCTGTAACCATATCATGATACATATTTCCTTGTAGATGAGCATAGTTTTTAAACATACTACTGCCATAATTATAATTAGTATTATCATGACTAGGTTGATCATTAACACCAACACCCGTATTACTACTTCCAACACCCAAATTGTACCAATTCCCATGTGAAAACCAGACATAATAATTTGTAGTAAATCCTCTATTATATACATGTTTTTTCACCATATCGATATTCAAATATTTCTTGTTCCTACACTTTATACATGAACAAAAGATGTTACCGTCATTCGGAGTATATGGGTTATTTGCCGCATGATTTATAAATGCTCGCAACCCATTTCGGAACTCCTTCGTCACTTCTCGGGTCTCCATATACCTTCGATTATATATTCATCGTCATAATGCGAACAATTCATGTTCTGACGTCATTTATGTTTTCCAGAAAAACTATTTAATGCAATATATTTATTTCTATGATTTTTTATTTTGGCAAAAGAAATTTTTTCTCACTAGTTTCTCTCTCTTATTACTTATGATTTGGTGTGAAAATACATTCTCATGGTATGGTTTATAGGGAAAAACGGAAATTCCGCTATGGAATTGTGATGTCGCAAAGGTCAATCGCAAGAACAATGCAATGTCGCAAACATGAAATAGAAAGACGGTGTCGCAAGAACGTCGCATATTTGCGATGCCTTTGCGACATATTTCTAGGTGTCGCAAGAGCGTCACAATAGAATCGCAATTCACACGCAAATTTGCAATGTTTTTTCCACGTCACATTTTTGCTACACCCTTGCGATGCCAAATGATCTATCGACGGAGATTTGACATTGCAAATTTCTGTCGCAAATGACTTGTTTTCTTGTTATGAATCCCTTCACACCACCGGAAAAAAGCTGATCATCCGAAAGA
Organism: Lepidium sativum; assembly: GCA_023374145.1. Classification (NCBI taxonomy): domain Eukaryota; kingdom Viridiplantae; phylum Streptophyta; class Magnoliopsida; order Brassicales; family Brassicaceae; genus Lepidium; species Lepidium sativum. Next base: position 23,114 of record JAKUCM010002792.1, on the reverse strand, counting down.
GAGACGGAGAGAATGACGGTGAAAACTAGAACCGAAGGATTTGTGGTGAAATCGCCGCGTGTGGTTTCCACGCGTTCCATTCCCTTTTTCTTCCTACCAAAATAACACAAGATTTACATTATCGTTTTTTTGTTTGTTAAAATTCAGATTTCAATTATGTTTCTAACATATGTCTGCAATTAATAGCTCTCATATTTTAAGATTCCTATGATCCTAGTATGTCTTTATTATATATAATTGTATTAATATATATCCATATATGGAAAGAGTGTGGAGCAAGCAACCAAAAGAAGACTAGTTTGAGAAACAAGGAAATGAAGAAGAAGGAAGCTGGGCCAAGAAAGGCCTTGGCTGCAGAAGGGAAGCTGGGTCGAGAAAGGCCTCAGCTGCAGGAAGGAAGCTGGGCCGAGAAAGGCCTCGGCTGCAGGAAGCAAGCTGGGCCGAGAAGCCTCGACTGCGGGAAAGAGGCTGGACCGAGAAGCCTCGTACGCGGGTCGCTATTGGACCGAGAAGGCCTCGGCCTTAGGGAGTGAACTGGGCCGAGGTCTGGGCCGAACCAAAGACAAGCGGATCGACCCAGAATGCCGAGGACCGTCCGTACGCTGCGAGCGACCCCACCTGCCCCGTACACTATTCTCTCCGGACGCGGGTCCGAACAGTGATGGCAGAGGAACGTTGGGACCACCACCAACTCCGTGTGTCAGTCTGGGACCCACAAGCCGCCTGCGCCCTGCCACCTACCCGCGGGACCACCTGCGACCTTCACCTGCCGCGGGACCACTCCGTCTGGGACCCGCAAGCCGCCTGCGCCCTGCCACCTGCCGCGGGACCACTCCAACGGTCTTCTCTTCCTTTGTAACAGCTGGAATGGATTTTTGGGCCTTCTTTACCTCTTTTACTACATATATGTGTGTATGTTGATGTAAGAAAAATATGGAGTTATGAATCAATAAAATTGTTTTATACTTCTCTTAATTCTATTTTTCTCTTTACATTGATTCTTGGGTTCAATCTCCAAACACATTTAATCTCATAATCTTACATGGTATCAGAGCAATTAGAGATCCTAATCTCATTATAATTCTCTTCTCAAATTCTATTCTTCTCATTCAATCTCAAAATTTCAAGAAGTTCTCTCAAAATCTTACATTTCGATAAAATATCATGGAATCCAACAAAGGGGCATGTATACCGGTAATTCTCAAGGGGCCGAACTATATGTTTTGGTCAAGGACTGCAAGGATGATCTTGTGCAGCCGGGGACTATGGAATCATGTAGAGCCACCACAAAAAGGTTCAAATGTCACCGATAAGGAAAAAGGGAAGGAAAGTTCCTCCGACGTGATAACTATCGATCAAGATAAATGGTTCCAAGAAGATCAAACGGTAATGGCTATCATAACTGCCTCTCTTGATCCACATCTTCTTGAATCCTACCTCTTTTGTGAAACCGCAAAAGAGTTATGGGATACTCTCAAGAGAGTATATGCGAATATTTCCAATCTTACTAGAGTATTTGAAGTTAAAAGAGCTCTAAATACTATAAGCCAAGAAGATATGGAATTCGAAGATTATTTTGGAAAATTACGGGTTCTTTGGGCGGAGCATGAAATGTTAAGACCAAGCACAATGGATCCTCTTGTGCAAAATGAAAGAAAGGAGCAAGATAAGGTGTTCGGGCTACTTGGAGGATTACATCCTTGTTATAATGACCTCGTTAAATCCATACTAAGGAAGAAGAAGCTCCCAACGGTGGATGAAGTTTGTGCTCAAGTACAAAGAGAGCAAGGAAATATTGGACTCATTAATAGCAAGAAAGACTTAATCACCGCTCACAAGGTGATGTACAAGAATGAAGATAAGAGGAATATGGTGTGTGATCATTGCAAGAAAAAGGGACATACAAAGGAGAAATGTTGGATTCTCAATCCTCACCTAAAACCCAACAAGTGGAAAGAACAAAGAGCTAACATGACACATGAGGACGTTGGAGGAGAACCGGCGGAAATCTCAAAACCCGGAGATGGAGCCACGGCAATGAGTGCAAAATCTCATGGTGCGATTGTGAGAAGGTCGGACCTTGACGAAATTATCCAAGCCATTGCCAACTTAAAGCATTCCGGTATCTCTAATCTCTCTAAAACTCCAATTAATTCCTTAATTATTGATTTCGGTGCTTCTCACCATATGATAAGTAATCCTAGGTTGATAAAGAACATAAAACCAACCATAGGAAATGTTATTGTAGCTAATGGTGAAAAAGTCCCAATCAATGGTGTAGGAGAATTGGAAGTATTTAACAAGAGAACAAATGCCTTTTATATGCCTAAATTTACCTCTAATCTTCTTTCGGTTAAGAAAACCACATCCGATTTAAATTACTATGCTATATTTGGTCCTAACCATGTACAATTTCAGGATATTGAGAGTGGAAAAACCCTTGGAGGAGGAATAACCAAAGATGGGTTATATGTTCTAGAAGGAAAATCGGCTCCAAAGGATTTACACTATGTTTCCATTAGCAATTTAGATTCTAATGTTGGTTCTTGTTTTAATTCGGTATGGCATGCTAGGTTGGGTCATCCCCATTCTAGAGACTTAAGTCTAATTTTACCTAAAAACTCATTTGATCATAGTTCTTGTGAGGCTTGTATTTTAGGAAAATATTGCAAATCGGTTTTTCCGAAATCTAATACTATTTATGCAAATTGCTTTGATTTAATTCACTCGGATGTTTGGACCTCTCCTTGTGCCTCTAGAGATAACTTAAAATATTTTGTGACTTTCATTGATGAAAAATCAAAATATACTTGGGTAACTTTAATGGCATCTAAGGATCGGGTTTTTGATGCTTTCATCAATTTTCAAAACTATGTGACTAACCAATTCAATTGCAAAATTAAGGTACTAAGATCGGATAATGGAGGCGAATATACAAGCACCAAGTTCAAAGATCACTTGAACAAATGTGGAATAATTCATCAAACAAGTTGTCCACATACTCCACAACAAAATGGTGTGGTGGAAAGAAAAAATCGACATCTTATGGAAACTTCAAGATCAATGATGTACCCTATGAAAGTTCCTAAAAGATATTGGGGAGATGCGGTATGATGCATGTTACCTCATCAATCGACTTCCAACCAAAATCTTACATGATTTGTCACCATATGAGGTACTTAATGGCACAAAACCTTTTATTAATCACCTAAGGGTATTTGGATGTGTGTGCTATGTCTTGATTCCAGGGGAATTACGTAATAAGCTTGATTCCAAGAGTACAAAATGCATGTTCCTTGGATACTCAACCACACAAAAGGGTTATAAGTGTTTTGATCCAATAAATCACCGAATTTACGTCTCTCGAGATGTGAAGTTCATTGAAGATCAAGGATACTTTGCTACACCAAATTGGGATGAACTCAAAGATCTCACCAATACCACTCAAGATAGGAATGAGAGTTTGCGCATACTCCTTCAACAAATTGGTAACAAGGAAACACTTCCTACAAACACGGAGAAGAGATGCGACATATACATACCTCCGATGACGAAGAAAGTGAACCCACATCCGTTGAAATTGAGCAACCAACGGTGGAACCAACTTCACCTTCTTCCTTGTAGGTACCAACATCTCAAAAATCCTCAAATTCCTCTAAGACGAAGCACACGGCCTCGCAAAGATCCCTCCACAAGGCTCAAAACTCGGTTTGTTTTTTTTATTTTTTTGTTTTTTTTTGTTTTGTTACAATGCAAATTCCGAGGCACATCCTATACAAAAGGTATGTTCTCTTGACCTTGTTCCTCAAGATCATAAGGCTTTCCTTGGGAAAATTTCACTTGAACAGGTCCCGAAGAGCTATGATGAAGCCAAAACTCGGAAAGAATGGCGTGATGCAATTACGGATGAATGCAATGCAATGGAAAGAAACCACACTTGGGATCCGGTGACCGCCGGGGGAAACGGGCAGTAACATCACGATGGATCTTTACTATCAAGTATAAGAGTGACGGGAGTATTGAAAGGTACAAATGCCATTTGGTTGCTAGAGGCTTCACGCAAACCTATGGACAAGACTACACCGATACATTTGCACCCGTTACGAAACTCCATACGGTACGTGTGGTTCTATCTTTGGCTACAAATTTAGGTTGGGAGTTATGGCAAATGGATGTCAAGAATGCATTCTTACAAGGCGAACTTGAAGATGAAGTATACATGCATCCACCTCCCGGATTAGAAGATATGATCAAACCCGGGGAAGTCCTACGTCTTCGAAAAGCTATATATGGTCTTAAGCAATCTCCTCGAGCTTGGTACCATAAGCTAAGCTTTACACTTCGAGATCGTGGCTTTCACAAATCCGAGTCGGACCATACACTATTCATCTCCAATGGATCGAATGGCATCATTGTAGTTCTCATTTACGTGGATGATTTGATCATTACCGGAAATGACAAGGACGGTATTTCTTCTACTAAGACTTATCTTAAGAGTGTATTTGATATTAAAGATCTTGGTGAACTAAAGTATTTTCTAGGCATTGAAGTATACCGCTCTTCGGAGGGTTTATTTTTGTCCCAACGAAAATACACTCTTGATTTGCTTGGTGAAATAGGAGATTTAGGTTCACGAATTGCTTCTACACCACTTGAAGATGGATACAAGGTCAGTCGAAAGGGGGAGAAGAATGATGAACCATACAATGATGCACCTCAATACCGAAGACTTGTGGGCAAACTCATTTATCTGACAATCACAAGACCGGATATATGTTATGCGGTGAACCAAGTGAGTCAACATATGCAAAATCCCACATTACATCATTGGAGCCTTATGGAACAAATTCTCCGTTATTTAAGAGGAAGTCAAGATCGTGGCATTTGGATGGGAAAGAACAACAATACCGACATTGTTGGATATTGTGATGCGGATTGGGCCGGTGATCGAAATGACCGAAAATCAACTACCGGATATTGCACATTTATTGGGGGAAACTTGGTAACATGGGAAACCAAGAAACAAAAGGTGGTATCATGCTCAAGTGCCGAGGCGGAATACCGAGCCATGAGAAAACTTACAAGTGAGCTCACTTGACTAAAGGCACTCCTTAAAGATCTTGGCATTGTTACATCCAAACCAATCACAATGCATTGCGATAATCAAGCGGCAATTCACATTGCGTCCAATTCCGTGTTTCATGAGAGGACTAAACACATCAAAATTGATTGTCACAAAGTTCGGGAGAAAATCAAAGAAGGACTTGTGGATCTTCCAAAAGAATGATCAAAGGTTCCCTCTTTCTCATAAAACTCACACTCTTTTTCCTTAGAAGAGTTTTATCCCAAGAGGTTTTCTCTAATAAGTTTTTAATGAGGTGGGATTTATGAGAAATCCAAGCTTACCCGAAATAACATTACGGTCAAGCTTGAGAGAGAGTATTGACCATATATATATATATATGGAAAGAGTGTGGAGCAAGCAACCAAAAGAAGACTAGCTTGAGAAACAAGGAAATGAAGAGGAAGGAAGCTGGGCCAAGAAAGGCCTTGGCTGCAGAAGGGAAGCTGGGCCGAGAAAGGCCTCAGCTGCAGGAAGGAAGCTGGGCCGAGAAAGGCCTCGGCTGCAGGAAGCAAGCTGGGCCGAGAAGCCTCGACTGCGGGAAAGAGGCTGGACCGAGAAGCCTCGTACGCGGGTCGCTATTGGACCGAGAAGGCCTCGGCCTTAGGGAGTGAACTGGGCCGAGGTCTGGGCCGAACCAAAGACAAGCGGATCGACCCAGAATGCCGAGGACCGTCCGTACGCTGCGAGCGACCCCACCTGCCCCGTACACTATTCTCTCCGGACGCGGGTCCGAACAGTGATGGCAGAGGAACGTTGGGACCACCACCAACTCCGTGTGTCAGTCTGGGACCCACAAGCCGCCTGCGCCCTGCCACCTACCCGCGGGACCACCTGCGACCTTCACCTGCCGCGGGACCACTCCGTCTGGGACCCGCAAGCCGCCTGCGCCCTGCCACCTGCCGCGGGACCACTCTAACGGTCTTCTCTCCCTTTGTAACGGCTGGAATGGATTTTTGGGCCTTCTTTACCTCTTTTACTATATATATGTGTGTATGTTGATGTAAGAAAAATATGGAGTTATGAATCAATAAAATTGTTTTATACTTCTCTTAATTCTATTTTTCTCTTTACATTGATTCTTGGGTTCAATCTCCAAACACATTTAATCTCATAATCTTACAGGTTGAACCTTGCCTACGTTGTTCGCACGACTTACAATATTTCGGAACTGTTTTTGTGACGATCTCATTACGGACATTAAGGCAGAAAAATGAAGAAGTTTATTTCGATGTGTCACATCTCAAAATAATGGAGAAACTAATCTAATTTCAGTTTGTTAGATCCTAAGAATCAAGAAAAGCTCTCACGACGTCGACGATAGGAGCCATACATATTGGACATTTCTTACTGCTCCATTGCAACTCATGAGCACATTTCAAACACGTGCACATATGTCCACACCTACAAAAGAGCCATGATCACTAGTTATTACTTTAGCGTCTGCAATTTAAAATCGCGATATAGAAACGCAGATATGTACCTATACAGTAGCGAGTCAACAGGCATCTCAGAGCAAACGCAACACTTGCGTTTCAACGGATCTTTCGTCGTGTCTACTTGTTGTTGTGCAGATGAGCCTAAACGATTGTTCATCAGTTAGATTTCTTGAAATGAATGAAACGTGTTTAATATGATGATGATGATGATGATGATGATGATGATGATGATGATGATGATGATGATGATGATGATGATGATGATGATGATGATGATGATGATGATGATATAAACTCACCAGAATGAGATAGATCTTGAGTTATAGAATTTTGGAAATGAAGTTGCATATCGATGCAAGTTTTAACAGCACTTCTTAGCTCGAGTACTTCTCGTTGAAGTTGCTCTATTTGACTCCTGAGATCACTTGTCTCCTGCGTCTGTTAAGTCAAAGATATTAGTTTACTTCTCTAGCATGTAACCTAAGTTTACGAATAAACTGGAGCAAAACTTACATGTTGAATTGTTGGGACCAAAGGTTCAGGAAGAGACAAAGACGTTGTTGCGTCCTGAACCTTGTCAATGTCTTGATCCTTGAAAGTCCACGACATTATTGTACTACTCCTTGCTGATGATTGGCTACAAACGTCGCTAACAGTTTCAAGATTTGTCTTCTCCACAGTTTTTTCCTGTGTTTCATTATTGTCTTCGTTGCTTGCTGAACACTCAACTCCACACTCTTGTTCTTCATCTTCGTCTTCTTTTTCTTTTACTTGTACGCCTACGTGACCTTTCACGCGAGTGATCATCAAATTATCTATCCTTTGTCGCAAATCACTCGTCAAAAAGTTTGATACTGTTCGTCTGCACAGTGATACGCAACTAAAATTACAAATCTCAAAAGTTTAAGTGAATCTATTAGAGCGATTTGATGACAGATAACAGATTTGTACCTCTCAATGAGGTTGCAGATATCAATTTTATCTGATCTAGTGTTGAGAACCTCGAGATACCTTTCTTTTCTTAGTTCTTCCCAATAACTTCGAGGCCGAGATATATCCTGAATCCAATCATCCATATTTTCTCCATAGAAAGGATTGTAATCTTCATATTCATCTTCTTCCATTTCGTTTTCATCCCAATCATCATTTACAAAACCTAGTGTTTCTTCCGATTCTTCATGTTCTACCCTCTTGGTTTCTTCATCCTCCAATTCCTTAAAATCATTTTGATCATTTGCATTTCGTAGTATTGACACTTCATCATCCTGTTGTGAAGAATATTTCTCTTTAGCAGTCTCTCTAGAGACTTTATTCGCAGGTTTTTCTTCTTGTGTAACTTCTTGAGAGTTGCTTCTCTCAATCTCTCTAGTAAACTTAGCTTCCAAATCTCGCATAATCGATGCTTTTTCACTGTATTGTGAAGAACTCTTCTCTTTATCCCTCTCTCTAGAAGCATGACTCGCAGATTCTTCTTTGTATGCAACTTCTTGAGAAGTGTTTTTCACAATCTCTTTGGTAGACTTAGCTTCAGCATTCCGAAAAATTGATGCTTCTTCGTTGTGTTGGGAAGAACAGATCTTCTCTTTATCCTTTTCTCTAGAGCCATGATTTGCATAATCTTCTTTTTGTGTAACTTCTTGAGAATTTCTTCTCAAAATCTCTTTTGTAGGCTTAGCTTCTGAGTTCCGCAGAACTGACGTTTCTTTTCTATGCAGTGAAGAATTCATCCCATAATCCCTTACCCTATTGGCAGCTTCTGCATTCATGTTTTTCACCTCCACTATGTCTTTGGATTTAGTTTGTACAGAAGCAATATCTTCGTCTTTCTTTGTTCTCCCTTTCTCTGCATACTCACGCTGCTTAATATCTCCACTACTCTCTCTTCTATCCATAATTTCTTTGTTGCCAACAACTTTCTCCACCAGTTCTCTTGAAGTAGCAATGCTTCTCTCTGCAGTTTCCACATTACTGATTCTCCTTGAAGCTTCTTGCAATACTTCATTTGTCTCAGTATTAGCTTTGCCTTCGATTTTACGTTTATCTTTCTCCATAGCTTTCCTCCTATTCTTTTTTTCCTTGGAGTTCCACAGATTCACCTTCTCGGCTATTCCAATCATCAAAGGGCTTTCTTCTACACCTTTCTCAATTTCTGGCTTCTCTTCTCTACTTTCCTTTTCAATGGGTTCCTTTAAATCACTTTTTGCCATCGTCTCCTGCAAAACTTTTTCCTCCGATGAGGGTTTACGTAAACAACTATCTGCTTGTGTTGTAACGTTTTGAGGATTAGTACTTCTATCTTCAATTTCTTTGGACTTAGATTCCATAGAAACACAATCTTCCTTATTCTTTCTTCTAACTTTCTCTGATAATTCAGACGGTGTCATTGTCTTTTCCCTTGAAGTAGTTGTAATGCTTCTTTCTGCAGTTTCGACATTGATGATTCTTCTTGTAGCTTCTTCCATTACAACATTTTTCTCAACTCTGTCACTATTAGATTTGCCTTCAGTTTTACTTTTCTCCATCCCATTTCTCCTATTTATCTTCTCCTCTGAGTTCCAAAGATTCAACTTCTCAGCTACTCCAATCATTACACTCCTTTCTACACTTTCCTTTGCAATAGCTCTCTCTTTTGAAATCGCTTTAGAACTTTCTTTAGTAACAGGTTTATCCTTCGTTTCTCCCTTTTCGGCTCTCCCTTTCGTGGACTCCTTCTGATTAGTTACTTCTGCAGATTTCTTTAAAACATTCTTATTCTCTGCAATTTCACTCAATACAGCTTTCTTAGCGGTTTCCACCGCAAAATTTACCTCTTGAGCCTCTTTCAAACCGCTCTTCTCCTTTGGTTCCTGCAGAATTTTCTTCTCTGTAGCCTTATTAGGATCTTTGTCCACAGTCCGACCCCAAGATGGCACAGTACTAGTACTACACAAAGCTCCAATCCCAATATTCTCTGAATTTGCCTTATATTTCTTCTCCCTGCATTTCATTTCATTGATTCATTACTCATCCCTTATCTACATAATAACTATGAAAAAAACTCAAAAGATCAACAAACATTACCTGAGAAGATGCATGACACCAGACCCTCGTGGCGAGCGGTTTAAATCAGATCCTGCTGCTGATAATGTAGCTCGATGACTATCTTGAATCGCAATGCACCTTTCGTAACATCGAATCCTAAGCGTCGACTAAATTCATAACAAAACAAAAAGCAATTATATCATCAACCCTAATTAAACACTATTCTTAAAGCGTCATCTAGCAACCATGTACCTGAATCCTTCCACGATGCATGAACTTGGAAACACAATGACGTTCTGCTATACAAGCTAGTTCTTTTTCTCGATCACGCGTCATCTGCTCCAATAAATCTGCCAATGCTTGACGCCCTCTTATTCTTGGGGAACAAGCAACCTGAGGAAAACATCTTGTTTCTGTTGTCTGAATTTCTTTACCATTGTCGTTGCTGCTGCTTCCATTGTCATTATTAGTCATTATATCTGGGTCGCTGCTTAGTTTCCGAATAATATCCATAACTCTCACCCCTTCTCTATCTTTCTCTCCCAATCCTGGAGGTGGAGGAACAAACTGTGACTCACATTCTATCTCTTCCGCCTCATGGGTTCCTTCTTTAATCGGTTGGATCAATTCAGACTCTTTCACAGATTCCTCGTTGGGAGACTCTAATTGCTCCGAGAGGTTTGTTCCTGTGGAAGTCGTTCTGTTATCGATTTGCAATTGGTTCTGGTTTGAGCTAGATGGTTGCTGCGTTGTCCTCGCTTCCCATATCTGAACCAGAGAAGAAGCTGCCATAGTCTCGTTTTTTGAAGGATTCTCGGGTTGACCAAAATCCGGATCCGGGTCGGATCCTAAAGAAGATAATGAGAGGACTTCGTGCCGAGATTCCTCTGTTTTCAAGAGCAGATTATCTGAATTAGAGGATTTGTTGGAAGAACATTCCCGAACTGCTTTGGTGGAATCATCACCATCAAGATGATCTCTGACAAAAACATTGAGATTCTTCTGGAAAGAAATAGGTATGTTTCGGACATTGACTATGTTCTTCTTCCTATTGTTGTTGGTGTCTCCTCCTCTGGTACATCTGTCGTGAGGACGAGTCAAGACGCAATTAAAAGTTTGGCATGAAGGCATTTCGACCTCAGAGGACGCCATTTCCATCAACACCCTATAAAATCGGACCTTTCTCTATATTTTTCTTCAAGATAATGCTCTGTTTTACTATTCCTTGACCTGGTAAGGAGAAGAGGAACGAAGAGCTCGAAAGAGATTAAAACCCATTTGAAACACAAATACGAAAATTTGGATGAAAAGACATAGGGAATTTGAAGAGACGAAACAGAGCTATGGACAACAACAAAAAGTGAGAAGAAAAATCAAAAGTCTTCTGTTTTTCTCTTTTCTTTTTTCCTCTTTTTTTTTTGTTTTTGGAGAGATTTGATGTTATTATCATCCACCAATATTGTTTAGGTAAATAATCTTTTACTTATTGGAGAAAAATAATCCGAACATAGACGAGTCAATTCTTGTAGATGTTGTTGTAAGTTGCAACACTTTATCTAAAAGAACACACTTCAAGGCCTTAATACTAGTGCAGGGAAAAAAAACCTGAACTAAAGAACCGAAAATTTGGTTTTAATTTTGGTTCGGTTCTCAAAGACAGCACCAAGTTGACTTGCCGCTCGACCCAATCTTGCGATTTCCGATGATGAATCGGTTTCATAATTTAGGTAATTTCGGTGCTCGATTCGGTTCGGTCTCTAACCAGGAACTAAAGGTAAAACCGAAACTAATCCATTAATTAATTTTATTATTCCTAAAATTAGTTGAGCATTAATTAATTTTGGTTCCGGTTCGGTTTTGTGTACACTTTTTGTAACAAAATAGTTATTTGAAGTGTTTTTGTCTGAATAACTATTTGGAATCGAAAATTGAGAACCAAATTTATTCTGGTTCCTCTTCGGTTCCAATTTCAAGTATTTATTTAGAATTGGAACCGAATAAAACTGAACTGAAACCGAGCTGAATTTTAAGAAGTATTCATTAGATCTATTATTTTAAGAACCGAAAAAACCGAAAACCAAATAATCTGAACTGAAAAACTATATGTCCAAACCTACTTAAAACTAACAAAGAAAAAGGGTTTACCGAATGAAGACGAGAGACAGTGTCAAAGAAAGAGGGAGAGCATACTGATGGCATTCCCTAAATGGTAGTTGACTCCTTTAATTAATTTTTGAATACACTCCTTATTTTTTCAAATTCACTCATACATCCTCTATTTTTATTTTCTAGTGAAAATATCACAGGGGACTACATAATTACCGGGAGTTGAGTTCCTACAGAGAATATTATCGACATGGACAAAATATATATAAATATATGTTGAGAGAGCTGAATTAAATTCTATTAGATTTCAATGTGTAATTTGTTTTTCTTTCCTCACTTATCCCATTATTATAAAATCTAAATAAGATAACTTGTTACCTAATAATAAAATTTATGAATATTTTAAAATAAGTTTCCATTCATTGAATATGGTAGCCAAATTACCATTTTATAGTCTTTGACTCAAAAGTCATAAAGTGATGCATATTGCTTATCTTGTGATAATGTATTTAGTGGATCTACTCAAATTTATTTATGTTATTAGGTAATAAATTGAGTAATTAGTAACTATGAAATAGGGTGGTAACTAATTTTGTAGTCTTTGACTAATGTGAGGGTGACAAATATTTTTGCATTTTTCTAAGTAATTTGTAATGTGCGGACCAAAGCCCATTTGAAGACAAAAGAAGACTTGTGCACACGAAATAAAAAACAAAACAAAATTGAAATGTAAGTGGGCCCAATGCGGTGAAACTACTAAGTTCAAGTAGTTCACTAAACCGGAGATCGGAGACGAGTCGACTCAATAACAAAAAACAAATTTCAGAAATCGAAGAAGAAGTAGCGATGCCTTTGAGTGCGACAATGGTCGGAGCTTTACTGGGTCTCGGTACCCAGATGTACTCCAATGCCCTTCGCAAACTCCCTTATATGCGTCGTAAGTCTACCTATTGAATTGCAACGACGAACCCTAGTTCTTTTTTCTCATCTTGTTGTGAAAATGCGATTTTGATTCTCTGGGATTTGGGGATTCTAAAATTTTGTGAAATTGGATGTTGAAATTTGTTAGATCCTTGGGAACATGTGGTGGGTATGGGACTTGGTGCGGTCTTCGCTAACCAGCTCGTCAAATGGGATGTCAAGCTTAAGGAAGATCTCGATGTGATGCTGGATAAAGCCAGAGCTGCGAATGAGCGTCGTTACTTTGGTATATCTTTTCTCTACCAGCTTCTCAAATTCGCTTATTTGTGATTCGAGAATTCGTGGCCGTTTAAATGAAACTGAAGGACCATTTTGGCATATTAATCAGCTACGAGGTTTCCTTCATGTTTGGCATCGAATACTAAGGCTATATCATTTCGTATCATTTTGATTTGGGTGTTCTTGTTTAGCTCAAGTTTCAATCTTTTGGCGTTGGTCAAGCGAATCTCTGTGCAAGCTAACTCGTTTTATAGCAACATAGTGTTGTTATTAACAAGATCTCAATAAGGATAAAAAGATAGATACTTTCGGTTGTTTCCATGGTTCTCTAATGATATACGTTGTAACCTGTAAGTATTAAACATTGCATTATAGGATAAACAGGAACTAAATGTGATGTTGAAGGAAGTGACACTTGTTTCAAGTAGGTATGTCGAGTTTCAGTTAGAGCTCAAAGGAACTTTCTGTTTAGTTAAATACAGAAGATGATAATTTTTCACTGACTCAAACTTTTGGTATATGTTAAGTTCATGGACTTTCTTCTTTAGTTTCATGTTGAAATTTTCTTTTTGCTGATCAACAATGAAAAATGGCTATTTGCAAGGGAGGGTCTGGCAGATTTTGCTGTGATACTTTTCTTGTTTTGTTTGATTGATGAGTTTGTATTCTTAGCTATTGACTTTTTAACATATGTAACTTGGAATGTTCAAACTTTTTTTGTGTGTGTGTTTGTGATGCAGATGAAGATCGGGATTAGTCAATCTTTGAAGTCTTCAGAAAGAATATCTTCCTCTGGAGTCATATCAAGTGCTTGTTTTGTTTTGATTTTTCGTGTAAAAGGTTTTCTTCTCCCCGATTTTAGATCTAGTTCTCTTTTGCTTTGGCATTGGAGTTCTTTGCATTCAGTATGAACCTATAACGATATGTGATTTCACAATCTGAATATGTTTGTACCTGGTTAATAATGGCATTGATAAACCTTGTAATCTTTATTTTATTTTATGAAATAAAAGATTTCTGAAATTCTGTCTAAAATTTGGCACATGTTACATAACAAGTGCAGGAAAGAGAAGAAGTATATGTGTAACAGATGATATAAGTTCAAAACAAGCTTTGTAAACAAAACATGACTATACAAAGCAAATACAGAATCTCAGAAGAAAATAAAATATAATGTGCAGTTTTCATGTCACCAAAATAATTTGCAGGTATCAAGTTCTTACAGCTTCTTATAACCAGCCCTTCTATTGTTGAAAACATGGAGAAGGCTATCACAAGCTTGTCTAGAAGATGGTCTTTCCTGAGGAGAAGTTTTTGTGCACTGAAGTGCAATCTCAAGTACCTGATAAGCCGCATCTTCTTCAAATGGCAAAAGCGGCTTAAGCTTTGGGTCTATGAGCTTCTCTCTTGCAGAACCTGTTGTCCCAAGATGTGTTTCAACCCATCTCACCATGTCTATCTCTGCACCAAACATTGAGTTGGTTGGCATTTTCCCGGTTACAGTCTCCATCAACACTATCCCCATACTATATATATCGCTTTTCTCAGTTGCCTTCAACGAGTAAGCATACTCTACAAGCACAGCTTCAATAGATCAGAATTTCAAAATTGAATATGCAAGAAAACTGGGAAACTTGAGAAGATGAGTATGGTACCTGGAGCGATGTAGCCGTAAGAGCCTGCAAACCAGATATTTGATTCTGTGTTGGTATCATAGTTCTCAGTTAAGGCCTTGGCAAGACCGAAGTCTCCTAAATGTGCTTCCATGTTTGAATCGAGGAGCACATTACTGGATTTAATATCACGGTGAACGATTGGAGGAACGCAGTCATGATGAAGGTACTCCACTCCTTGAGCCAATCCTACTGCTATTCTCAATCTTGCTTCCCAGTCTAAAAGCTTCTTCTTTTTCTCGATCACGGGTTTCTGATCATGAAGCCAATCCCAGACGCTTCCATTCTCCATGTATTCATATATCAACATATTCAATCCTTCTGACTGGCTGCTGCAGTATCCCTTTAGCTTAACAAGATGCCTATGTTTTATCCTTCCTAGCGTCTTAACTTCTCTGCTGAAGCTCTTGTTCGACATGAGATCATCTTTCCATAGAATCTTTTTCACAGCAACGGTGTCACCATTTTCAAGCTCCGCCTTGTAAACCTTCCCAGAGCCTCCTGATCCAATTATGAACTCCTCGCTTAGATTATCTGTTGCTTCCATAATATCTTCCCATCTGATATCTGACTTTGAAGCTCCATTTCGAAAGAGAGGCGTGTTTGTACCTTGTGAAGAAGAGCCTGATGATGAGTACGCAGTGCTTCCATCACCCACTTTCTTGAAGAAATCATGCCTTTGCTTGAAGAAGAGAGCGATTACAAGTATCATCAAACCAATCGCTGTCACTGCTGAGATTGCTGATATTATCACAACTGATCTAGCACTAAGACCCTGTTGCCTGTTGTTACTTTCAGCTCTATTGCAGCGACTAAGTGGGCTCCCACAGAGACCTGTGTTGCCTACAAAGGAATCAGCTGGCCATCTTGAGAACTGTTTCTTGAGTTTGCCTTTAAGGTTATTGAAGGAGAGGTTGAGATAGCCCAAACTCTTCATGTCCCCGACCACGCCAGGAACTTCCCCTGTAAGCTGATTGTGAGACAGATCAAGTGTTTCTAGCTTTGATAATGTCCCGATTGTGGAAGGTATATCTCCGGTAAAGTTATTAAAGCTTAGATCTAAAGAACTTTGAAGATCCTGAAGCTGTCCAATCTCAACTGGGATTTCTCCTGTTAAGCTGTTTCTTGATAGCCGAAGCTCGTACAACTTGCTGAGCTTCCCCATAGCTTGAGGCAGTGAACCTGAAAACTGATTCTTATCGAGGTTAAGTACATTGAGAGCTTCTAAATTACCAATCCCTTGTGGAATCGACCCATTAAGGAAATTTCCATCAAGAGATAACACAAGCAGCTTTGTACAGTTGAACAGCTCAGTAGGTAAAGACCCATCAAACTGATTAGAAGAAAGCTTGAGCTCTCCTAACAGTGAAAGCTTTCCAAGCCATGGAGGTACTGGACCTGAAAGAAAATTTTTATTGAGATCGATGTGTGTCAGTTTCTTGCACAAAACGAGTTGTAGCGGAATGGTTCCTGTGAGAGAATTGCTTGAGATATCCAACAGCGACAACTCGCGGATTTTCCCCAACGTCCAAGGGATTCTTCCTGTGAATTGATTCTTTCCTAACCTGAGACGACCAAGATTTGGAGAGTTTCCTAGCTGGAGAGGTATTTCATCTTCAAACCCGTTGTTGGTGACATCAAATGAGAGATACGAGCTCGAACCACACAATGGAAGGATCGTACCATTGAGCCTGTTGTGGGCAAGATTGATTCTGGTGAGGTTCTTAAGATTGGTAAGTGAATCAGGAAGATTTCCTTGGAATGAATTGTTGTAAAGCATCAGCTGTTCCAATCCCTTTATGGACCCGATGGATGAAGGAATCAATCCTGAGAGCTGGTTGTCTGCCAAATCCAATATATTCAGTTGGTGACAGTTACCTAAAGTGGTGGGAAGGCCACCCACGAGCTCGTTCTGTCTCAAGTGAAGCAGATTTAGCTCTTTTAATCTTCCTATCGAAGGAGGAATCTCTCCACTGAAATGATTCCCGAAAAAATCAATCATCTTCAAGTTTGTGCAGTTTCCAATCTCTTCTGGGATTTCCCCTGAGAAACGATTCTCGTAGAGAAACAGAACTTGTAAATTCCCGAGCGCACTAATCTTCTTCGGTAAATTGCCTTCCAAGTTATTGTGATACAACACAAGCCACTGTAGATTGGTAAGGTTTGATATCGAAGGAGATAACTTACCTTCCAAGGTATTGTTGTGGAGATAGATATCTGTGAGTTTGACCAACTGGTACAGTTCCTCAGGGATCGAGCCAACGAGTGAATTGTTCGACAAGTCGAGTTGTTTAAGCGATTGACATTTGCTTAATTCTACAGGAATTTCACCTGAAAGCTGAGTTCCTGACAAAACCAATTGCTCCAAGCTTGGGTTGTTCGAACATATGCTCTTTGGTAAAGAACCAGAGAGACAATTATCTGCTAAAACCAAATCACGAAGCTGACTCATCTTCCAGAATTCTTCAGGTATTTCTCCGGTGAGACTATTGGCCGATAAATCAAGTGTTTGAAGATTTTTCAGATTAGCCAACGTCTTGGGCATAAGACCTTGAAGCTGGTTTCCCATGAAGTTCAGATACTCGAGTTGACTCATCTCACCGAATTGACTCGGTATCTCACCGGAGAGACTATTGTTCGCCAGGTTGAGTAACTCGAGGTTTTGAAGGCGTCCAAGCTCCTCCGGTATTGTTCCGTTAAGCATGTTCACCGCCGCAGTGAACACCGTGAGATCAGAGCAGTTTCCTAAATCCGCCGGAATAGGTCCTTCGAGATAGTTATCCTGAAGTATCAATGACTGAACTCGAACGAGTCTACCGAGTTGTCTCGGGATCGGACCACTGAGTCTACACGAGGCCAATGCAAGCATCTCGAGATTGATGAGATTCCCGAGCGTCTCCGGGATAGCTCCAACAAGTTCATTATCTCCGATTCTGAGTGAGCGGAGATTAACGAGGGAGCCGAGTTGACTCGGAATCTCGCCGGTGAGTTGGTTAGAAAAGAGAAACAGAGACTCCAAGGAAGTAAGGTTGGAGAGAGCAGTTGGAATGGGACCCACAAGATTGTTGGAAGATAGATCGAGGTGGATTAGGTTGTTAAACCGGCCAAATGAAGGTGAAATCGAACCGGTTAATCCTAAACCGGATAGATTTAGACCAATTATACGAAATAAACCGGTATTGTCGCACGTGACACCGATCCAGGAACAGTAATTGATATTACTAGAATTCCATTGTTGGAGAAGATCGTCTTCTTCTCGATTCGTTACGAAAGATTTCTTCACCTCGAGAAGTGTTTGAAGATCGTTGTTAATACCCGGTTGACCCGAACCGGATCCAATTAAAGAACAGAGAATGAACAATACGAGAAACTGCATGATTTTCTTTTGGTTTATTGAGAAAGCAATGGAGTTTTTAAGACATTAGTTTGACTTGACACAGAGGAAGGGGAAAGATGATTGGTGCATGGAGATTCTCTCTCTCTAGTAAATGCAGAGAACAAAGCTTTAAGATTCAAGGTGTTTCTCGCTCTCTTTTGTGTTTGGCTCTTTCACTGTTTTATTGAGAGAGAGAGAGAGAGAGAGAGAAGGGTCAAAGAGGAGGTCAGAGGAAAGATGTGGGAAGGGCTTGTACATAAATGTTTCGGCTCGACAAGTCAACGGTCATACGAATTTTCGACTTTAGTTTTTTTTTTTCTTTTTGGTTAAATATACATGCATAGTTTATACTTGTGTACATGCATAATTACATGGTTATATATTATGTTACAATTATAATCTGCCAAAAACATTAGTCTCTTGTGAAACTACATATATACTACAAATTAATAATGTCATCCAAATTATATTCATATCATAATTGTAAAACTATATTTTTCATTATAAGCTTTTAACTAGTAAAAGCTAATCTATAAACGGTATTATGTAATTGGAAATTTAGACATCTAATCAATTATTTCTCACACATTTTTTGTATGATTAAGTTAAAAATAGATTTAAATAATTCCACTACACAAATTTTGTAATAATTTCATAGTATTAATTATTGAAAACATGATTACTACGCTGAATATATAGAGTGTCGACTCTACACGATTTCTCTTTTCTTCTATTTTTACTCTTAAGACGCAGTAATTTGATTACCCAATCATTTGATTATATCAAAACTCGATTTCTTGAGAAGTTATAGTTCTTTTTTTCCTGTTTCTTTTCGAGAAGTTTAGTTAATTTCAGCAATACTAATGTATAGTCGACTTGATAATATAAAAACTAAAAGAAATGAAATTTGTAAAACATAAATTAATTAATATGATGATTCATGGCTTTGACTATGGCTAAGGAAAAAGAGTAGTTGAGATAATGACTTGGTTTGAATGATATTTTTGTATCGTTTTGCTTTGGTTAAGTGTGTTCGCTTCTCATCACTTCAACTTTTTCTACATAAAGAGAGCAGTTGTGTTTTCCATTTTTGTCGTTACTATGTATATATATCATCAATTATTTTTCATATTACCAATATATTGCATCATATGAATTATGCTAGTTATAAGATGTAATGCACGATTCCCAATTTATTATCATCTAGATAGCTAAGTAAATCGTGAATTCACCCATTTCGTTGAATTTTACACAATCCTGTAATGATTGTTGCTACTTGTAGTCTTGTAGATATAGAGTTGAAGTAGATTCAGAATCTAGCTTGGAAATAATAGCTCGCCTATCGAAATTACAAATAATGGTTATACATGAGGAAATCTATATAGTACGTCATTTTCATTTTATATTTGTTTAAGTGATGGTCGACTCTGTGACAGACAGTGTTTTTATCGGTTTGTAGCCCTTGTTTTCCATGATTTTGTTGAATCAAAATATATGTTTTAGAGTCTTTTAATCTAGTTTAGAGTATTTTTAGGTCATATATCACATTTGGAAAAGATGAACTGTTTTGAGTGAAAATAAGCATATAGAGATGCAGAATCATGCTGAAGCGTCAAAAGTTTGTATTCCTTTGAAAGACTTTCCACCATTGGATCAAACTGAAATTTAAACACAAGATATCCACGTGAGATAGCTTTCATTTGGAGGTGGTTTAAGGGCAATCAGCCAAACGGTTAGGAAGATATGACGATTTTACCGAAGACTTGTCATTCTGGCCAAGAACAGACACCACCAGAAGATGCGCCTAATCTGAGAATCGACCTGCTAAGATCAAGATCGACGATCTGACCCTTATTCGCGAGAAAACCAGATTTTCCTTATCTTTTACCAGACGCATTTTTAGCCCATTTAAACAGGTTTATGAGAATTTTTAGGGCAACTCTTCACTTTTATTCAGCAGCCACTTTTAGTTTATTCTTGTAACCTCTAGGGAGAAGATTTCATCATTCACAACTATTTGGAGAAGATTTCTGAACTCTATTCTATTTTAATTCAGATTATCATTATGTTTATCTATTCTTCTTCTTTGTTTGTTCTTTCTGCTATGTTCGTGTAGTTTATCAATCAGGTTTATGGTTTTCTAGGGATTTAGGGATTCAATGAATTAAAAACAAACATGGTACAATATTATGTGTTGTCCGTTTATTGTTGTGATTAATGCTTAGGTTAGACCGACCACCTAGTCTATGATCTTAGGTTGTTTAACTTTCCAAAGCGTGTTAGATACTTGAACTAGTTTAGATGAGCAACTAGTGCCTAGCCGACGAAAGTTGATGTTAAAGCTAGTTATGGACTTATCATACCTATTTGATAAAGCCTGTTTTCATTTCTAGTGCCAACGACAATTAGAATTTCTAGATTGTTAGACAGTGGATTTGCTAGAATTTTATGTCTGAGTCGAGAATTGGTTGAATGTATGTCCTGAATAGTTTCCTAATTTTGATTTCTTGTTTCCCGATGAATTCGCGAAGCCTGAGGCCTTTGTTATATAGTTTTACATTGTTTATTGTTTTGTTTAGTTTCTATCATTACTTGATTTGTCGTAGTTAAGTTCATTCTAAAGATTGATAGTGTAACTATTTGTGTACTATCGATAGACATGAGAAGTTAAACGGGTATAATTAACTTGGTATCATGATGACAATGCAAGATGGAATCAAGTTTGCGTACAACAACTTGTTCGATAATTGGATAAGGAATTTTTTATAAATTAAGGTGATTATTCTGTTGAACGAGATTCTAAATCTAAAAGAATGGGACAAAGGAATTATCTTCGATCGACCAAAAAGGTCAAGATTCTTCATTTTATATGTGTTTACTGTTTGTTTGATTATACTTAATTTGTTGTCTAAATTCAAAGTAATATATACTAATAAGTAATTTCAATATTCATGACCAGATGTTTGAAACACATCGTGGTTTTACATCAAGATTAAGATATTATAGTAAGGTTATAATTATTAAAAAATAAAGTTAGTCAATGTATCATTTAAGTAGCCAAAATTAGGAAAATGGAGAGCAAAAAAAACAAAACAAAAAAATAAAAAATGGATTGCTTGTATATCTGTATAACTCAGAGTAGGTTTAATTGGTTTGGACTGTAACTTTTTGTGAAAAGAGTAATGCTAGACAAAGAGTAGAAGAAACGCAATCTGGTTTGCTTGATTAGTGTAGCCACAAGGTTAATTAAGATAAGTAATGGTCAATAATTCTCTCTGATCATTTTAATCCGTTTTATCATTGAAATGTTTTGATAACAAGCACTATAATTAAAATTCTGATTCCTGCTCGAAACTTAAACCAATCTTTCGTGCTTAGTCAGTTTTATATTTGTTCGAATGATATATAGTTTTCATTGATGTAATAATGGAGATCCTAGTCTAGATGTTTAAGAAATGTCTAACGAGTGTCAGATTTGTTATATTCTTGGGATTAGTCAGATTTATCTGAATCACTCAAGAACTTTCCTCAAACGAGAGAGAATTACCCTAAAACATGTGAGTCTATCTGTACTCCAGGACTCAACACATGAAAAGGAATGAACCAACCAATAACTAAGGTCAATTTGAGTCTTAAAGTAGTCCCACCAAAATTGTTTATACTTGTAACCACCATTGCAACCAGAAAAAACCAACACATGGTTCCAAAGTGTTTGTTAGCTAATCAAACCCATTATAACAAAGAAGAAGTTATAATTGCTTTTGCGATTGCCATTAACAAACTAACACATTTAGTCTAACTGTTCCATACAAATACAAAAACTTACACTAAACAAAAAAAGAACTTTTCTAAGTAGCTCAAAGGGAGTGGGGACCAGGTACGAATCTCTTTGTAAACAAAAAGTGAAAAGATTGAATGCTTTTTAGTTTCGGATCAAAAGAGTAACCGTTCTTGATAGAGGTCAAGTGCCTTAATGATCTTTCCAATGAACATTTTCCTGTGCATTCTATACTTAATGGCTGTTGCAAATGTTGTCCTTGCTTCTGAAATTGAATCTGTCACAAAAACAAGGAAAGCGAGAGCTAAAGTTTAAATCTTTACGTTAGTTAGTATATATAAATCTTTAATGGTTATACAATACCTAGCAATTTCTGGTCTTTCTCTGCCGTTGTGGGATATTCCGCAAGCATCTTTCGACACTCATCTTGTAACTCTTTAACTGCTTTTCTTTCTGCACTTGGGATTGGAGGAAGATCCATGTCTGACCAAGTGGGTAATGTTCTCGCAGCAGCTGTAACTGCTCCATCAACAAAAGTATCACCTCCAGATAACTCGCCTGTCACAGAGTTGAGTTACATTGGTGCCCAGTTCTCTTTCTTTTGTTTAGGAATAGAGAGAAAATAAAAGGTATGAACTTACTATCATGGTAATATTCCTCGGGAAGACCAAAGATATTGAAGACAGATAAAAATGAATTTAAATGGATGCGAGAATCTCCAGAGAATTTTATTGCATCCCATGGATTCTACAACAGACAAAAGACAATTGCACACACAAGAAAACTTGTAAAGTGACCATACTTTGGAGTTAAACGAGTGTGTTGCTGTAAAAAGCATTACCACGGGAGTTGAGAAGCCGTATCTTTCCATAAGCATGTTGTTTTTCTGTCCTGGCATGTAATTAATAGTCATCTGCGAAAAGCATTATAAGAAGATGCAAAACATAACTCAATGAAATCTGCAGATATATAAAGCAGTGAAGTGATCCTGACATCTATGGAACATTGGAGTCCCTTACCTCTTCGCCTTTCTTAATTGCTTGACCAGCATTTGACATGACCTCAAGCATGCGATCTTTAGGACGCCAATGTAGGAAACAGTTTGGTTCAAATGAGTGGTTTAGCATGTCTGCAGAGAAGATGATAAGAAAAATTAGATGATTCCTAGTTTGCTCCTCAACACCAAGTTCATGAAAAATAAATCTTCATGTATCAATAGCCAGACAATAAAATCTTCCATACCAGCATAAGGGATCATCATATTTAATTCTTGAACCAAAGCACCAACCCTAGTTTGCATACTAATGCATCGTGTCTGTGCAATACTAACTGCCCATATAAATCTTTCTGGATCATCTGCCAGTCTTTTGATTTTGAGAGGAACACCTGAATGCTGAGT